>PIJE02001308.1:133039-146764 GCA_002895965.2 Coryphaenoides rupestris
TGGGAGCCATGAACACTTGTTTGTGAAGCCCATGCAGAAGCGACTTAAAGTGTAGATGCAAAAAGATTGGCATTCTAAGTCTATGGGAAAATTGTGATTTCATTTTCGTTGTTTAAAGCAAATAAACTAGACGAGTGGCTAGAGACGAGTGGCTAGTGACGAGTGACTAGTGGCTAGTGACGAATGGCTAGTGGCTAGTGACGAATGGCTAGTGGCTAGTGACGAGTGGCTAGTGACGAGTGGCGAGTGGCTAGTGACGAGTGGCTAGTAATTAGTGGCTAGTGACAGATTACCGACGGGCCTTGTCTGGCGTGTTTTTTTATTTACATTTGCATCCATCGTTCTGAAAATCAACATCTAAATTCACCACTGCCAAGCAGTGACTAGTGACTAGTGGCTAGTGACTAGTGACTAGTGACTAGTGACTAGTGTCTTGTGACTACCATATTTTCTGTTCCAGTTCAGGAACACTTCCAGGTTGCACACGCGTCTTTGTGTCATTAGCAGTCACATAATAACCCCAGCAGCACAATGAGATGTGCAGGCCTCATCTCATAGTGCTGTTAATTGGGCTTCTATAGACTTTAAATTATGACAGATGTAATTTAGGAATCATAAATCGAGGAAGATTGGGATCCATAATTTTTTTTCAATTAATTTAATAATAATGAGGTGTTCATTCAGTCATGCATTCACTCATTCATTCTTGTGCCTTTATTTTAAGCAGAAAAAAAACCTAGGTTGCATTTTTTGTATCTCCCTCAGGTTACACACCCACACACACACACACACACACAAACACACGCAAACTTTCAGATCTTACTTTTGCTCGCCCCGCTCCTCTCTCGTGGGTCGGTGGGTGGGTGGCTTTGGTTGATGGAACTGCCAGTCCAGAAAATACGGGGATTTCCAGCACGTTGAACTTCCGTGTGAAACGAGACTGACTCCAAAACACACGCACTCACACACATGCAGATAGACAGTAGGAAGGCGACTAGATATGAGTTAATGATGACAACGGTGGACCCGTCTGTCAGACATGTTGCTTGAATGTTTGCTTGGAAGCAAGACTTGCTTCTTAAAAGAATGCACTCACATGTTAAGTCTGGAAGTGTAGCAGACTTTGACCACTGAAAGAACCCAGCTCTGTCTGTAATGTTATCACACACAACAGAGAAGGCTATCTGCAAATGTATTAATTTGCTGTTGAATGACAAGACAATAGCATGTATGTGCTGCTTGTAGCATTTGCATAGTATTGCTGCATTATAAATACATGCATGGTTGTACATGTGTGTACGCATGTATCCGTCATTGTGCATGTGTGTGCACTTGCATTGGCGTGTGTGTGTGTGTGTGTGTGTGCCTGTGCCTGTGCCTGTGCGCATGCGTCTTTGTGTCTTAAGCAGTCACACAATCCCCAGCATCACAATGAGCTAGTTTCACATATCAGCTCTGGAAAGTCCCTGGATAATTACACTGGACTTACTCTGTCACTCTCTCTGTCTCTCTCTCTCTATCTGTCCAGCTGTCAACTCCTCTTCTTCTGTCTTCTAGTCTGCCTGAAACCACACACACACACACACACACACACACAGAGTTAACAGGTGTGTGTGTCTGTGTGGGCGTGCGTGTGTTCACCCTGCAAAGACAAGTGCAAATGCATGAGTTTGTGTATTTAATACGCCAAAACACACCAGCTACCATGTTGAAGTTGCTGCTGTTTAGGTGGATAGTGTGCATGTAGTGCTGCATGTACTGTGTATTGTATATCATATGCATTGTCATGCAATGCCTCAATTAAAAGGAACAAATACAATAAGAACTTCACCAGAGGTGGTGCTGTTGTTTAATCTGAGTGTTTGGTTACTCTTTAGGTTTTTTTCCCCTTTTAAACTAGCACCTACTTGCACTTGAACCGTACTCCCACTTCTGAGTCAGCAATACATTCTCAGGGTATTTTTAATTGCATTGCATTGCATTTCAAATTCTGGGACAATGTTATTTGTATATAATAATAATAATAATAATAATATCAAATTTGACTTGACTGTGAATCTCTCTGTCTGTGACCCTCTGCTCTCTGTGTCTGTCTAGGAGTTGGACAGCTTCAAGGCGTTTGTGCGGAGGTCTCCGAGTTTTGACGTAGTCGTGGACGGACTGAATACTGCACACATTGACAGGGACCGGCAGGCTGAAACGGTACCAACACACAATAGTACACAGGACAGGAAAAAGAGCAAAAACAGACACACAAGCACTATTCCTGTGTGCCTGGGTTTGTATGTCTCTCTCACACACACACACGCACACACACACACGCACGCACGCACGCACACGCACACTTTACATCATCGAGGAGTTAAAAGGAGGGAGAAGGTTCTAGTGTCTGTGTTGTGAGTACAGTTGACCTCACATGGAAGTGCCTGCTAGCGTCACTTATTATTTGTCTTATGCAATGTGTGGAGAACTCTTGCAAGCCGATGGTGGTTGACTAATCATATAAGTCATGGCATAAAACTGCACATTTATTTAAAAGCAAACAATGCAATAGAGCTTGATGGCTGTGAAAGCAATGCAATAAAAATGTTTCGTGTGTATTCTCCTGTCTGGTGCGTGTGAATGTATAGAGGGGGAACAGTTAATGTTAATAGCGGTGTCCGGGAGAGTTAACCTTCACAGGCATGCAGTATGAACCCCCGATGTGTGTCGATTGAGATGCCCACTTTGCACGTCTAAGTAACTAATGAAAACTCGATCAACTGCGATTGATTCTTCTGCCAAACCATTCGGCTAATGGTTTGTCGACTATTGGGAAGCAGCCTTAAACCTAACAGACTCCCACACTTTATGTAGCTCCACTGTAACCTAAAAGCACTTCTGAAAACACACAAGATTCAATTGCATTATCTTGATGCCACTTCCTGCTCATCCACTTCTGAAAGGAATTGTTTACTGTGTTGTTGTGTCTCTGAAGTTCCATGGAAGTCAGTTGCTTGTCACTGGGATTATTTTGCATGACAAAAAGTTGTGTCCGGTTAGCTGGAGTCTGTGCCCCGTGGCAACAGGTCACTTTATTCAAGCTCTATGTGCGTTTCCCCCTTATCTAGTATTTCCAGTCATGTAGGGCCTTTTCTGTCATTTGTACAGTGAAACACACACACACACACACACACACGCACACACACACACACACACACACACACACACACACAACATGCCTGGTTAGTTATCCCCACAGCTACATGGAAGTTCCCAGTCGAGCATCTCAGGACGGTGATGAGGGACATTGCCAAAGACAAACCAACAGTCATCAGTGTTGGTTTAGTTACGTTTCTCGTCCCATTTAGATTGACTATTGCGAGTCGAAAAGACATATTTCATCTGATGACCTCATTTAAACTTTGGAATGATCTGAGGTTTTAGATGCTTTCTGTTTTGTCTGCGTAACTGTGACCAGGCACTGACCAAAACAGGAAGTAGCTCCTTTTTACATTTCGAGTACGCACACTTAGTGATTAGTCATGTGAATTTACAGTAAATCCTGAAGGAAATTCTTGTGCCAAAGGTTGCTCAAAATACCAACAACATAAGCATAGCAATAGAACAACAAACAATTAGAGTAATAAACAATAGAATAATAAAATAAAATATTACATTTACAAATGTACCATGTGAATAAGCCTAAGGTAAAATATAGGTAAGATATTTAGTAAACAAAACAAGTTGGCAACGGTATTATTGAGAAGTAGTTGTCTAGTGAATGAGTTTTTTGCGGGCGGTTGACTGCAGATGTGTTGCGTTGACTGGCGTGTTCTTCTGTCTGCCGTGTTGTCCAGCTGCTGGCCGTGGTGTCGGAGCTGGAGCGGCAGGGCCGGACCACTCTGGTGCTGGGCAGGAAGCACATACTGACCCCCTCCAAGTCCTGGGGACCGCCGCAAAATGGCCCTCATCCAGAAGAAAGCCCACTGCTTCTTCACCGAGAACATGTAGGGGCACACACACACACACACAGACACACAGACAGACATGCACACACAGACAGACATGCACACACAGTATTCTTGCTTTGAGACGGGTTGGGATTTGTGGTGGAGTGTGTGTGGCGGGTGGCTAATCGAGGCCCACAGGTTAAGCCAGCCATCACACACACAACGACTGATGATTTGATAATTATGAATTTAAAACAAAACATGACACCGGTGGATGTTATTTAATTGTAATTTAATAGTTTGATTTTATTTCTTGTAGAGTTCAAATGTTTTGCAGGTGGTAACCGCTAACTTGTCAGCGCTCTCTTGTGTGTGTGTGTGTGTGTGTGTGTGTGTGTGTGTGTGTGTGTGTGTGTGTGTGTGTGTGTGTGTGTGTGTGTGTGTGTGTGTGTGTGTGTGTGTGTGTGTGTGTGTGTGTGATGGCTGGTTTATCCTGTGTGCCTTGATTGGCTAATGCAGCCTCACCCAGCCCCAGAGTGTACTCACCTGTACTGTACAGGTGAGGCTGCTTAAACCAGCCACCAACCACACACACACACACACACACCAAACTCCACAGTCACGTACACATGTGAAACCAATGCGGTTTTACAGTCTCTATTTGACATTGGTCATATCCATTCTATTATCTGTAAAACTAACAATATTGTGTTCCTTATTCAGCATGGCTAGCGTGCACAGCATGGGCGGATTGGTCTTGGCTGGATTTGGTCCTGGTAGTTGAATACAAAAGCATGCAAAACTAATCTGATTAGCCTGCAGGTTGCGCGTTAATACCATATAATGCACACATAGTTTGGCTCATGTTTAATCACTTCTAAATTCATCCACTAGCCAAGCTTTAACCATAGCAACATTAAAGACCATAGCTGTCAAAGCTTAACTGTTATCAACTGGATAAACCATCGACGGGAAGGAAAACACACCAAATGTATTTAATGCTTTGTAACAAGTTATGCCATAACCTTCATTTACGCCCCCCCGTTGTGATTTATACCGTGACTAACCAGCATTGTTGTAAAAGGGATGAGTCATTCCTTGTAATGACAACCGCAAGCACTTGCTTCATTGGTGCATCGCGCTGCGGAGGCAATCTCATGCATTAATACCTTGTAACGCACACCTGCGAGTTGATTGTCCCTTACATATTAGTACATTTACCATTGATATATAAAATCATCCCGGTTTTTTTTATAGCTCCACATTATTGTCAAGATATGTGTACTTTCGTGATGCATAAAAAATGCACTCTCGTCTTCTCCTTCTCCTCGCGTCATGCGCCAACTGCCAACCCCTCAGCTCGGAGGACGACCCCTTCCTGCTGTACGCCGCGCTTAACTCCGGCAACCACTGTCTGTTCGTGAGCCGGGACCTGATGCGCGACCACAAGGCCTGCCTGTCGGATGCGCTCACCCGCCGCCTCTTCTTCAAGTGGCAGCGCGGCCACCAGATGGGGGTGTTCGGCCTCATCTCACCGGTGCAGAGGGTGCGCTTTAAGGTGAGAGGGGAGAGGAGGGGAGAGGAGGGAGAAGTGAGGAGAGGAGGGGAGAGAAGGAGAGAGGGGAAAGGAGGAGAGAGGTGGGGTGAGGAGAGGAGAGGAGATGGGAAAGGAGGAGAGAGGTGGGTGAGGAGAGGAGAGGAGATGGGAGAGGAGGGAGAGGTGGGGTGGGGAGAGGAGGGGAGGGGGTGAGGAGGAGAGGGGAAAGGGGGAGGGGAGGGTGCACTTTCACCTGAGGAGTTGAGATGATGTGTGTGTGTGGGGGGGGGGGTTGTGAACCAGGAGACAGAGGACTGTGGTGATGAATGTAACTGAAAGGGGGAAGACATTTTTTTGGGTCGATAGGATGGAAGCCTTTTTTGTGGCAAGATGGCGACTGTGTGTTGACTCTGTGTTCCAGGTGATTCCACCCTATGACACCATCATCCAGGGCGGTGACGGTTCGTGGCACATCCCGTACGACAACTCGGAGGAGGACAGGAGCACGTATGAAGTGCCCCAACGCTGGCTCTGCCTGACCAAGCAGCCCTGAAGGGATCCGGACCTCACCTCAGTCCACCGTCAACAACAACAACCACCACCAGTTTCTTTTATTTGTAATCAATGTGATCCATACAGATAGCTCCTTTTGTATGGGTTTGGGTTTCAAGGGTATGGGTTTGTAACCCATACCATGTGTGTGCATGAATGTATTCTGTTTATTCTTAATAGGTGAATAAAATGTACTGCTCTGCCACTCTCACAAATATTTTCTTGAAACTGATATTATAATTTTATTTATAATACTATTATTATAAATAATAGTATCATACTATTCAGAGGCTGAATTTGAGATGTAGAGGTTATTTTAAAACGGGAACATCAGGGACTATTTGCAGCACAGTTGATGTATTTAAATTGTCAACTTGCCTTTTCTGCATGTTTCATCTATTGGTGCAGTGGTTTAAACCTTAGAAAACCATGGTAGAATATTAGTTTGATATTGGATAATTGTAGCGAAAGAAGCCAATAGTGTCAAATATTTAAATTCCATGTGACACTTGGTCATGTGATACTAAAACTGGTCCTGCTAGAAGCAAATTTGAAAATCATAATTTGAATTTCAGGCGGGTCAGTCTGCATACCATTCATACTTTTTTTTCTTTGAAGTACAATTTTATTTCAGGCCAATTAAGGAGTTGTTGCATAACATCTGTGGCAGCTCCCAGTTACACACACACACACACAAGCACGGGATGGAGCACCCCCCCCCCCCCCAACCTCAAAAGTGGACGGGGCAGATGGAACAGCCAAGCCGCTTTTGTTTTGGGAATTTCCTGTTACTCAGACCCTCCCCTCCCCTTCTATACTTCCTCATTCAGCCTGCCCGATGTGCGTGACACGCCACAAATGGCTTCCTTATCATATGTTCGCTCTTTCTCTCTTCCCCCCCCTCTCTCTAGACACACGCCCTTGCTTTAGGACTTGCCGTGTTGACACTTGAAAGACCAGTAGACAGTGAATGGGGAAACTCACACCAATCGCTACCTTGTGTTCTTATTTAAACATAATGAAAAGGTCACTGACAAAAGGAAGCCAAACTCAAACACACGGAGAGCTGACGGCTGGCCAAGCCCATTATTTTCCTTTGATGGAAACCCTTGATACGCCCCTGTCCTCTAATAAAAATAAACCCCGCCAGACACGCATGAAGAAAAGAAGAACCTGCACGCATGAGAAGAGTTAAATACATGTGTTTAATTTACCATGGAGTGTGCTGGACTGCTCTGTGGACATTTACAACCGGCTCTGTTCTGTACACCTTCACAGCTTCCGTTAAAAAATACATCTTTGTAGTATACACAGCCATTTACAATATCGAACAACATGGGCGTTGCCGTGACATATTTTCTGTTGACTTATGTTAAGTGATTTGTTTTTTTTATTCACACCCCCCTCACCATCCCTCCTCCCTCCCCTCCCTCCCTGCATTCCAAAGTGTGCACACGTTAACTTTGTTATGTAAAGCAATCCGCTAACCGTAGAACAATGATATACTCCTGTTCCGTGGCAGTGTGGTCCGTCTCTCATCTAGACGGCCCGTCGCGCGTTGACAACCTGGCAGACTCTGCCTCTTCTGCTTCTGCTTCATCCACAACCCATCCATCTGTTTGCTTCTTTATCAGTCTGTCTGTCCATCCATCCATCCATCCATCCATCGCCGGGTCCCCTGAACGTCGTTTGTTGAAGACCTCTCCCGTGTGTACGTAGGAGTCCATCGCCCGAGAACCCCTCCTGATCCTTGGCTATCACGTCAGCGAGGGCGGGGGGGTGAATGCAATATGGCTGATCAGGGACATTCAGTCTTGCGTTGTCATCGTCAATCATCCTCTTCCCGGCCTCCTCCTCCTCCTCCTCCTCCTGCCCAGCTGGCAGCTTCCTGTCTCTCTCTGCTGGTTTCCTGTTAATGTCCGTTCCACTGGATGTCATCATACCCCACCTAGAGAGAGAGAGAGAGATGGTATTATAGGCCCTGCTTTATCGGTTGATAATATTTTAATAATTTTCAAGTGATTTATGATTATAATTAGCCATTGACAATGCTTGATTCATTTAATTCAAGTACTGTTGCTAGTTACTTTATGTTTAAGGACTATAGTGTGGTCTGTTTGATCAGACTTATCTATTCTTGACATTTGAATCTTTATATTCAACCTTTTTATATTAATAATGACGTATAAAGACTAAGTTGACGACTTTACATTCTTATCTTTTGCATCTTCCATTGAAGAGCGGGCCGACCTAAGAATTAGTCTGTTTAGTCCTTTCAGCGGCTCTAGGTTAGAGCTGCAGTTAGCAGCTCCATCATTTGTCCTCTACACACCTCTTCGTCTGTCTGGCCCTCCTCCTCCTCCCGGCCGCCCTCGTCCTCGCTGTCCTCCGGCTCGCTGTCAGGCAGCTCCCGCAGCGACGGGTCCGTCAGCGGATACAGCGTGTTCTTGATGTCATCGTCGTGGCGACCGAAGGTGAGGTGGTAGGGAGAGAAGCCGCCGTAGGACAGGTGGTTGGGGTCGGCTCCGCCCCTCAGCAACAGCCTGACCAATGAGAGCTTCTGCAGGTCCACGGCCAGGTGCAGCGCACTGCGCCCATTGCACTGTTCCTGTTGAGAGATGGGTGGTGTGTTGTGAGTACAAGAAGAGACAGACGATAAAGGATTATATTGAATTATTGCCCTGAACTGAACTGAACTACATGCCAACTACATGTCAACCACAAATTAAAAAAAAAAACCCACAGATGAATACACATTTGTGATAAGTGGGTTACCTGTGCATTTATGTTAGCCCCCAGTGACACAAGGCTCTCCACCAATGAGAGGAAACCCTGAACACAGCTGAGGTGGAGGCAATTCATTCCTGCAGGAAATAAACGCAGAGAAACAACCAATGAGAACGGTCGGAATACGCTTTAGAAAAGTGTAAGATGGCAAAACTTGTATGATTGCTTGTACATACCCTTGTAGTTGCACGTGGACACAACTTTTTTTAACTGCTCCGACGGACAGTTCTGCGTGAGGACGCTGAAGCACGTCAGGCTGCCGCCGCGGCAGGCGATGTGGAGGGCCGTGTCCCCTCGGTCGTCCACCACTGTGGGGTCGGCACCCGCCAGTAGGAGGCACTCACACACGTCGGCCTGACCTGTGATTACCGCTAGGTGGAGGGGAGTCTGTGGAGAGAGAGAGAGAGAGGCACTTTAAACCCACTATGCAACTTTAAACCCACACGATGCAACTTTTCTATTGTCTGCAGCTATTTACTCCATTTAAATATATATCAACCAAGAAGAGTTTATCAAGAATTGAACACACTGATCCATGAGTCAATACATCCAGGGAAATGCTCTTTATAAATTCACCACCACCTTTGGAAAACCTCAGAACAGTACACAGGCGCGTACACACAGACACACACAGACACACACCTGTCTCAGGATGTTCTGTGTGTTGAGGAAGTGTGTGTTCCTCGATGAGTCGATCATGTTTTTGATGTAGTCTTTGGCCTCATGGATGATGGCGAGGTGGAGCAGCCTACAGACAAAAGGGACAAAAGACAAAAGTTGACTACAAATTAGAAATATGAAATACAAATGTACGAGAAAGAATAGTCTTCATGAAAACATATAATAAATATCCCTTCTATAATCAAACCAGCAATTAAAGTTAAAACAGTGAAATAGGCTTAACTGTTTTTATGGTTTTTATGCTCCGAAAATCGATATTGTTGCATTTTACATTATTGGCCAAAGTGATACACTAGGATTTACTACTAGGTGTACTATGTTAGTGTGTGTAGTCTGACTCATTACGGCTTGATGTTGGCTATTCCTAAGCCTCCGAAGCATGTATGTGCCCACTGCAGATGGAGTGTGCAGTGCTTACATAAGGGTTGCACAAAATGGGGGACATTTTAGGTGACAGAAAACCACTAGTTGCTCCATCCTATAGGCTGACTACTGCTGCTGCTGCTGGATCTTTCCTTTGCATGAACTAAATTGCATGCAAAAAACCCAACAACGAAATTATTTCATGATCTCAGGTCTACAAGTTGCACTACCACAAGTTGCACTAGCATTTATATATATATATATATATATATATATATATATATATATAATATATATATATATACTTTATCCATGTTCCTCATTGCCAGTGTAAGGCACGTGCACGCGCATCAGTGGGGGCTGCTTGGCGGCGCGCCTGGGACTTTCCCAGGCAGCTGAGTCTCGGACCCGCGGCCATAGTAGAGTCCCTGCTGCTGATAATAATAATAATAGGCCTTTGTTTACCTCCGACCCCGCACTGTCCCAGCCTATAATAACCAAAAATATAATCAAAGCCGGCCAAGGTTGGTCCTGTGCATTGTTAACTCTAAGCCGCGGCTGACTGTGAGCCGAGGAGTCTCCATGTCTGCGGACGAGGAGGAGGAGGAGGAGGAGATGGTCGTCGGAACAGGAAAAGGATCGTATTACCTCCGCAAGGCCTAGTGCTGCTAGTGCAACCTGTAGCCGCGGCGGGAGCCACGGAGCGGCCTGTGTCCACACAACTTACGTGTCTCCGTCTTCCGTGATCTGTTCCCTCCACGCGTGTTGTTCTCCGGTGAGCGGGGCTTGCTGCTGCTGCTGCTGCTGCTGGTGCTGCCGCTGCGCCGCCGAGCAGTCGACCCTGAGCTGGGTGAGCTCGGCGGCCACCGCCTGGTACTCCTCGTCTTTCAGGGAGTCCAGCCCGCTGTCCAGCCGCTCCTCCGTCGCCCCGCTCGGCTTCGCCTCCTCCTTGGGGTCCGCGGTGTTGTAATCCACCATCGGGTTCAGTCGGCGCAGGTCCATGCTGAACGGGTTCTACAACACAACACGACACGACGCAAATATTCTGGGTCCGGATCCTAGTGGAGCTGCGAGTCAGTCTGGTGGAAATGCCCTGCTGGTGTGTGTGTGTGTGTGGTGAGACGCAGGGGCGGAGCTAAAGCAAGGGGATTTCCAGAAAGCTGTCACTTATAATAACACAGCATACTGCAGACTGCTGTCTCCAAGAGGGGATTTCTATTGAGACACACACACACACACATACATACATACATACATACATACATACATACATATGAGGCCATTATCACGTAGACTAACTTGCACTCTACAGCCTGCACATTGCAGTCCAGGGTCCAAAGGTCCGGTTCTTCCCTTCAGGCGAAATAGTTTGGACACAAAAAACACCTCAGAAACATTTTCCTTTCTTCCAATCATAATGGGGATGCGACTGAAGACTCTAATAGCCATTTAAAATTGAATATCTACTTCTCGAAACAACTCATTCTAAATTATATATAGTATACAGTATAAGTACAGTATATATAATAGGATAATAATTATTAGAATTATAATAATCATAACAATACTGATACTCATCATCATCATCATCATAAGATAAAATAAGATAGAACTTTATTAATCCCGAAGGAAATTCTTGTGCCAGGTTGCATAGCAATACAGTACAATAAAACAATAGAGAAATCAACAGAATAATACAAATAAACTAACAGATTTACAAATGTAGTCAAAATATACAAATATATAGGCAAATATATAGGTCATCATCATCATCATAATCAGGAAGCAGGAAGGAAGAAAGGAAGGAAGCAGGAAGAAAAGTCCAGGGTGGATTCTGTGTGTGTTCAGACCAGACCAGTTCAACTAGTTCAACCCTTCCTGCTTGGGTGGGTTTCCACCTGTGAGCTGTGTAGTAGGAATGGTATCGAGAAAATATGCACAATCATGCTGACAAGTGATTCATTGCATTCATCAAAATATGTCATCTGTCTGTGAAGTGTGAAAGAACATCTGAAATGTTGGCGTCTACGTGACATTCCACCAGTTCTGTTATTTGAGGTGTATGTGTGTGTGTGTGTGTGTGTGTGTGTGTGTGTGTGTGTGTGTGTGGAATTCAGTTAAGCAGGTGTTATTTATCTGATATCCAAACTAAATTAGGTAACAACAGATGTGAAACCCATGAATAGGCCCATGTTTTGGATTGAATAATAGGCTACTAAACTGCCAACTGCATAATTGCTGAGGGCAATAGTGTGCAGTAACAAGACGCATACTTCTCCACGGAAGAAGCCAAGCCTACAGACACTCAAACAAAAAAGGTTAATTTTGCGATGCACTTAAGGGCTACAAAAGACTTCCCACCAACTACAATCTGCCCAACCCACCACCTACAAGACAATCTGACAGCCTGTGAGTTAAGGCAGGTTTAAGACACAACGTCTCCTGGACTAATAACGTCATATGACACACTGTAGTGGTAGGCCTCTGAGAGTGGGGGGTCTGACCTGGGGGTGGTGATGCTGAGCAGGGTGCAGGGTCACACTATCGTGGGTCATAGAGGTGGTAGAGGGGTGACACTGTCAATTACCGTATTTTTTCGTGCGAGTTACTTCACTTTGTTCCCCCTACTTTTCATATGGCTGCCTTCATATGGCTGTCTTTTTTCTCTCCAGGTTGTTTGGTGCGCATATACAACCAATACCATTTTGATCCACTAGATGGCGCCAGACGTCCATTCTACTCACTAATGGCGGAGCTCCGACCGGCTCTCCTCCAGTGCAGACAACAGTTCGAGGACATCGTGTGTTTCGGGGTTTGGCCGAAAAATGTATAGAATAAATAGGCCTAAATAAATACGTAACTCTATCAATAAATAAATAAATAAATAAATAACATCATATCGCAAACCCAACACATATTAAAATCGACATGTGGGTCTACACGTTTTTAAAATAATAACAAATAAATAAATACAAATGTAACTAAGAGGTAAACGGCTTGTTCATCCTAAAGGAACATGAAGAAGGCCTTTGACCTATGACCCGTGTGTCGTCCATGAGAGGGGAAGGTGTTGTCGACCAGAGGAGCTCTCCGCTTCCCTGGGTGCTGAACATGTCCACACCAACCAGCCAGCAGACACGCAGAGTGAATGTTAACAGCCACTGAATATTTAATAGTGACTTTTAAACACGACTGAACTAATTCCCACCCATAAACACAACTGAAAACAAAACTCTGTGATGTCTCTTATTTGCTTCCATACGCAGCAGACACGTCAAGCAATCATGATCATGGTGAGCAAGCCTATAAATATAAATCTGTTCCGATGATCAGATAAAAGTAAGAGAGGGGATTAAAGGAGGGGAATAACATGGGGGTTACTAGCCTGTCCAGACGCATCTGTGAGGAATGAGAAAATAACAGACGGCAGAAGGAGATAGCTGAGATGTAGACATCGGGTATGTAAGGCAGAAAACCATGTGAGCAAAGAAGAGAAGATCAATAGTCATTTTCAGCAGTCTGGGGATTTATCCCACTTCGCCGCACAATAACAGAACGTATCGCACACACATAGCCTTCCCAAGTCACACTCCAAGCCATAGAGAAGAGGGTTCAAATATAGTTCCAGTGCGATCCACGTTTTTCTTTACAGCCGATTGATTATGATGAGCACCCTTTTAATATGAAGCGATCTTGTTACATGGTCGTTCTTGTGTCGCCAATGTAACTTATAATGTGTATCATCGTACTCACATATTTACACTTATTTCCCATATTGATCGATTTTCTCCATGATTGTTTTATAACAATATAGAATTTGATAATGCTGCCAGTTTGAAGAGTATCCTGATTATGACAAATGAAGAAGACACC
>PIJE02001309.1:0-102500 GCA_002895965.2 Coryphaenoides rupestris
TCAAAAAATTTACAAAAGCGTTTATAAGGTATATGTGTTCTTGCATTTAATTCACAATACCGAGTATTAATTAAAGTCGAGTAAAGAGAGGAGCACCCCAAGTGTTGGAAGCCTGCACTGCATGTGGACTGGGATCACGTGGACTGGGATATGTTCAGGGTTGCGTCGGACAATAACATCAGCGAGTACGCGTCCTCAGTCACCGGGTTCATCAAGAAATGCATAGATGTAGGAGTGTGGGAAACAAAAGGGCTGAGAAAGGCTTTTTGTGGACGGAGTAAATAATCGTCGGCTTTATTTCACACTCTGCTAACGGTCATGGGTAATGTAGTTGAATAAACCTATCAAGTAACTATAACGTCAACAAGGCTAGCTCGCTGTGAATTCTAACCTATATTGTCCTGCTAGTGAGTGGTCACTACACACGTCCCCCCAGAGTTCACAAGAACTAGCCCAAAAAACGACCAGGGACCCTAATGACCCGCCCAAAACGATTCCGGGGCTCCCAAGCAGGCACAGGGGGCCGAGGCAGGGGGAAACAGCAGGCAGGCGACGAGCAGGCACCGGACGGCAAGGCCGCAGGAGCCAGGCTTGACATCGGGGACGTCCCAACAGGGGGGCGACCACGGCGAGGCGGCTGGGCCACCACAACAGGGCGGTCCAAGTCCAGATGGGCTGGTTTGAGGCGGTCCACCGAGATGCGCTCACTACCACCACCCACATCAACGACAAAGTATTTGTCGCCAGCCTCCACGACCCGGTACGGACCATCATAGGGCGGCCGCAGCGGGCCCCGATGGGCGTCGTGTCGGATAAACACATACTCCGCCGCCTGCAGATCAGGCGGGACACGCACCCGGGGGACGCCATGGTATGAAGTAGGGATCGGCAGAAAAGACCTGGCCCTGTCCAGTAGAGCACTCCTCTGTTCCGGTGCTGACCAGGGGACCGTAGCGCAGGGAAGGAAATCCCCCGGGACCCGGAGGGGCTGGCCATAAACTAGCTCAGCAGAGGACGAGAGAAGGTCCTCTTTTGGTGCAGTACGGAGTCCCAGCATCACCCAAGGGAGTCTGTCGACCCAGCTGTCGTCCCGGAGACCAGCCTTGAGGGCAGCCTTCATAGACCGGTGAAAACGTTCACAGAGGCCATTGGCTTGCGGATGATAAGCCGTAGTGTGGTGTAGGGAGACCCCTAACTGCTGGGTAATGGAAGTCCATAGCTCGGAAGTGAACTGGGCCCCCCGATCAGAGGAAAGGTCAGAGGGGACTCCGAACCGGGCGACCCAGGTGCCGATGAAGGCGCGAGCTACATCAGCTGTAGTAGTCGCGGACAGTGGGACAGCCTCTGGCCAACGGGTTGTCCTGTCCACCATCGTCAGGAGGTGAGTGTACCCCCTGGAGGGGGGAAGGGGCCCAACCAGTTCCACGTTCACTTTTGACAGAGAAATTACTAAATTAATATATCATTCACTACTTATGTCAATGCTTGAATTCTTCAATCAATCTACCTTTCTTCGCATCTACTCATATAATAGAAAGAGAGCAATAATACCTTTTATTAATTTTTCCTCCACTGAATCCAACAACAGGGGCTGGACTTTATTATTATTAATATTATTAATTTTTTTTACCTCTTCCACTGATTCCAACGACAGGGGCTGGACTTTATCACGTAGTCCACCTCCTCTCACCGGGACACGCCCTCCTATAGTCCTGGCTTGTCTCAGCAAATCTCCCACCAGTCTCTCTGAACCACCGAGCCGACACAACCTAGCGGTGTCCTGCACCGACAACACACACAACGACTAACATACAACATAAAACAAGCACAGTAAGGACCTTTACAAGCTAGCTATTCAACAATTGGTGTATTTAATGCACTTTCACTCATTTAACACTGGAATGCAATCCAAATGAAAATGCCATCTATCTCTATATTCTTTTACAAAAAACTCAGAATGTTTTTTGAACACTCACACAACTTAACAATGCACAAAAATGACCACACAGTGTTTTTACTCTTAACACCCTTCCCCTTTATATTCGTCAATATAAATCAGAGTTGAAGTAAACTTCTAAGCGCTGACTTATTTTCAATTTAAATTTTTTTTAATCGTACTTCGCCTACCGTAGTTTTACTGTACTTTTCCGTACCTCGCCTACGTAGTTTTACTGTACTTTCCCGTACCTCGCCTATGTAGTATTACTGTACGCCGCCTATCGTGGTTTTACTGTACTTAATCGTACTTCGCCCACATAGTTTTAATGTACGTCGCCTATCGTGGTTTTATTGTACTTCGCTGTACTTCGCCCACATAGTATTACTGTACTTAATATTACTGCTTTCACCGTTTCACCATAGTCACCAACGTAACCTATGATGGAATGGACAGCTCCCCTCCCACCTTTTTTAATTCCTACCTCTCTCTCTCTCTCTCTCTCCCTGTCCGTTCAGTGCATAGTACCTTTCTAATTGTACTATCACAACGGTATCTACAGGGTTTTCAAAAGCAACAATTTAATAAACCACAGAGTGTTATGGGTTAGTGCATGCACTGTCATTCATCCCAGGTCTCCCCTTTCCCCCCTCTTACATGGGTTATACTATGGTTCGTACATTTGGAGAGACACTTTTACTTACTGCTTTGGCGTTAGGATGGGCCAGGCACAAGACACACAATTTTCTATAACTAATAAGTAAGAACGTCGCTTACCCTTTTGTAGTTGAGTGGCCACTCTTTTGTGTGACCTGCGCTGGAACGCCACCCCACGACGAAGCAGTCGTCTGGTCCCTTTCCAATCCTGTTCGTGACGCCAAATATGTCGTGGATTCACCAATACTCTGACATTAGTAAGCGGGAGATCAGGAAGACCGAAGTTTGAAAGTTAAAGACTTTATTTGCCACAGCCAATAGTGACACCAAGCCTGAGTCAAATCTGCCGAGAAGACTGCCGCACCCTACTCAGCTGTCTTTTAAACCCAATGTACACATGTTTACATCAAACATTCCAAACCCTATAAGGATACCGCTATAGAGTACCATACGCATAGATTCTCTCCCTGTTCCTCAGGAACAGAGTACCTTGTTTAGTTTGACTCATGTCCATCTTTGGACATTCAGTCTACGCTTCCGCCTTGCATACTTCGTCTTCACACGCACGTTAGACGCAAAGAGCTTTCAACGTAAACATATTGGAAGCAAGGATCCTTCAATATAAACATAGGTGAACATGTGTGTCTCTAGTTGTTCTCTGTATTTCTCCACACTTAATTCACACACACAGCATATTGGCAAGATATTCTTAATAATGTACAGGAAAATATCTCCCATACTACCCTCTCCTAACCCTAGCACTAACTTGCATGTTTGTACGTCTTGGCATTATTAATAGGACTTAGCATTGTTTAGCATATTATATGTTCTTAGACTCAAGATTCAAGAAGTTTAATTGTCACATGCACATATAGGATGTGCAGTGAAATAAAAAAGTGGCAATGCCCAGCGGAACGTGGAGCAGAACAATACAAATATCATAAATATCACAAATTGAAGGGAAAGAATCTGAATATCCACACTATTTAAATATGACCAAATAAACAAATAAACAGCAAGGCATATAAACATGTAGGCATATCAACAACAAGGCAGTATAAAAAATGTAGTATCAACTTATATAGTAAGACTGTGGGTGCATGTACTGTGTACTACCTGTGTTTGTGTGTGTGTGTGTGTGTGTGTGTGTGAGTGTGTGCATGGGAGGGGCAGTGGGGGGGCCCTAGTGAGGTCAGTGTTGACAGTCCTGAACTCCAGTTTAGTCTCTCTGTTCTAGCAGTTGCAGTCACGCTGTTGTTGGGGTGGTGAGGATCCTTCATGATCCTTTCATGATCCTGCATGCTCTGGTTCGACACCTCCTGGAGTACAGATCCTGCAGGGTAGGGAGTGTAGTGCCAATAGTGCGCTCAGCCGAATGCACCACCCACTGCAGAGCCTTCCTGTCCTGAGAGGAGCTGCTGCTGAACCAGGCAGTGATGCTTCCTGTTAGGATGCTCTCCACCCCACCAGCGTAGAAGATCTGAAGGATCCTCCGGGAGACTCAGAAGTTCCTCAGCTTCCTGAGGTGGTAGAGGCACTGCTTCACCTATCTCACCAGAGTGTCAATGTGTGTAGTCCAATTCAGATCTTCTGCTATGTGGACTCCCAGGTACCTGAAGCTGCTCACCCTCTCCACAGTACCATTAATCCTCAGTGGTGTGTAAGTCCTCTGATGTTGTGTCCTCCTAAAGTCCACAATCAGCCCCTTAGTTAGTAGAGACATTCAGCATGAGGCTGTTGTCTTGGCACCATAGTGACAGGTTAGCAACTTCCTCTAGGTAGGCCTTCTCATCATTACCGGAGATCAGGCCCACCACCACTGTGTCATCCACAAACTTGACGATGGTGTTGGAGCTAGACCTGGCCACACAGTCATGTGTGTACAGGGAGTACAGTATAGGGCTGAGGACACAATCCTGGGGGGGTCCTGTGTTCAGGGTGAGGGGTCTGGAGGTCTGGAGGTGCCCACCGTGACGTCCTGGCGGTTAGGAAGTCCAGGATCACAGGGGGGTGTTCAGACCAAGCTCAATCAGCTTGTCAGCCCGTCTACTTGAAAATATGGTGTTAAAAGTAGAGCTGAAACAACATTCTCACATACCCCCCTTCCGAATGTCAAGATGAGAGAGGGAGACAGCATTGTCTGTGGATCTGTTTGGCTGGTAGGCGAACTGCAACAGGTCCATGGTGGGACATAAGACGGTGCAGATGTAGTACTTGATCAGCCTCTCAAAACATTTCATGACCACCGATGTGAGAGCCACTGGTCGGTAGCCATTCAGGCATGCTTGAGCACAGGGACAATAGTGGACCGCTTGAGGCAGACAGGGACCATGGACTCAGCCAGGGAGAGGTTGAATATTGTGGTCAAAACTGGAGTTAGTTGGTTAGCACAGGTCTTCAATACTTGTCCAGATATGCCGTCGGGACCTGCAGCTTTTCTGGTGTTCACCCTCATGAGAGCCCTCCTCACGTCATGCTCGGTCACAGAGAGAGTGCACTCATCCCTAGCAATGGAATTCACTCAAACCAAGCAAAGCACAAGTTCAGATCATCCGCTAGGGATGTGTCGGTACTCACAGTTGAGGGAGCCCTTGCCAGAGGCGTCTGGTGTCACGCTGCTCCATCTGCGCCTCCACTCTGTCTCTGTACCTTATCTTTGCATCATTCACTGTTTGCCGTAGTCCGTAGGACACCGCTTTGTAATGGTATTGGCTGGAGTTGTAGGCAGCAGTATAGGCATTCAGGGCAGTGCGGATGGATCCATCAACCGACGGTTTTTGATTAGGAAAGGATCTCACCTTAACCCTAGGGATGATGTGACCTGTAGCGTTGCTATGAAGCTCGTCCCCACGTCTGTAAACTTGCTGACGTCACTGGAGCTGGATCGGAACATGTCCCAGTCAACGTCGTTCGTGGCGTCTCGCATATTGTCATCAACTTGGTCCGACAACCACCTTACTTTCCTCATCACTACCACCTCTCGTACTCTGCTTTGTTTATATTCCGACAGCAGGAAAATGGCGGCATGGTCCGACTTGCCGAACGGGGGAAGAGAGGCAGCCTTGTAGTCTCTCTTGAATGGCGTATAGCAGTGGTCCAACGTTCTTTCTCACCTGGTAGCATATGTAATGTGCTGACGGAAGTTCGTCATTACTTTCTTTAGATTGGCTCTAGTCCTCCACCACCACCACAGCCACGTCAGCATGTTGGGTCTGGTGACGACATAGCACATCATGTAGGTCCAAGAGTGCCACAACAGTGTCAGCTAGTGGGAGGATGTAGACAGCTGTAATGATGGCTGTGCTGAACTCCCGGGGAAGGTATATTATTCTTAATATTCTTAGGGTTGCACCACTTGTTGTTGGTCATGAAGCAAACCCCTCCACCTTTGGATTTCCCTGGCTCTTCTATCCTGTCCGTTCAGAAAACAGAGAAGGACTCGGTCGGACAAATAAACTTAGACTTGATCTGGCAGGATCGGCGTCAGCCATGTTTCCATCAGGCAAAAAATATTAAAGTCCCTTATGTCCCGTTGGAATTGAATCCTCGCCCTAATATCATCTAACTTATTTTCCAGAGACTGGACATTAGCTCAAAGGATGCTGGGTAGAGGTGGACGGTGTGCCTGGACTCTCAGTCTGTGCCGAACCTCACTCTGTTTCCCCTGGTGTTTCGTTCTTTGTTTCCTTGGAGACGCGTCGCCGCTGTTGTTATTGTGGTTTGCTCATACTCGTTCTCTCCACCGGCCACTCAGGATTGATGTAAAAAGTATTCAAGAACCTTTGTTGTAGACCAGGGATGGGCAACTGGCGGTCCTCATTCAGTGCGGCCCACGAGTAAATTTCCAAATCAATAAATTGTTGGTTTCACAGGCATTGGAAGCAAGTCCAATTGTAATTATAATTGTCTACCGATAGAGGACGCTCCCTCGAAGGAGCTGCAGCCAACCCATTGGTTGATGGTCGGGATGGTCGTTCTTTGAGACTTTCCCCGTAGCTCCCGATAATAATAATAATAATTCATACACAAATGTATATTTGTTTATTTATATTATTTATTATTTATTATTATATTGTGATATGTGAGGGGGCGTCGTTCAGCAGATCGGCGTCTCTCCTTCCCGGTCCAGAACCCGATCAAGCAAAGGTGGCTTTGTGGCAACAGAGATTTCGCTACAAACAGGATCCGGGACATGGAGCCGCAAGGTGCTGAGTAGGTGGCAGAAGCGACGATCGTCACGGCGATGTGCCTGATCTGCCAGACGCAGGAGACCATTTAGTCTATGTTGCCGCAATGCTACGTTCTGTGGTTTGATCTGGTTCTGGACCGGGAAGTTGAGACCGAAGTCGGGATAATGCGCAACAGTCTTTAATTATAAATTAGGCCTCAGTTGTTGTCTTTTTTTCAGCGTTGCAAAGTAACAGCATGTACAATATTGCTGCATTCGTTTCAAACACATGCCCATTGATAGAGAACAGGTAGCAGATAAATTCCATCACGTTTTTGCTTTGCCAAGTGGAGTTGACATGGAGATAGTTCATTTGCAAAATGACAGAGCTGAAAGCCAGGTCTAGGGACAGTGACTCATGGGGACTACCAATGGCACTTCATATGATTTCATTGCAAGACGTTTTTTTTGCATCAAATTCAAATTGACCTCATGTAATTCAATTAGTCTAAATAAAAGGCCTCAAGGTGGAAATACAGACTGGGCTGCCTTTTCTCTCCAGTAGATCTTACCTTTCACCAAGGCCCAGGTCAGGGATATGGGCCTTAAAAAGGTTGGTGACCACTGGGTTACAGTATCTTATAGTGGAAGTGCATGGTCACAATCTGGCCCTCTGGTAGTGAGGATACATTTTTTTTCCGATACATTTGTGGAAACGAAAATATAAATACAAAAAAAACACACAAATCTCCACGGAGTTACCGACGGTGACTAGAAACAGCAGCCCGACGGCTTCGCTCCGAAGACCCGTCACCTGGGCAGATAGACACCGATAGACACTCGTGACTCAACAGGGATCGCATCTTTAGTTCCCCACGCCAGACCAATGTAATTGAGAGCATCAAAATCTTTCAAATATCCAATATCTTTCTTAGTAGAAAGTTATCAACATGATCCAGTATGTGAGGCTGCAGAGCAACATGTCGGACACAATAGTGAGCAACACGGGAGCACCTCAGGGGACAGTCCTGTCTCCCTTCCTGTTCACACTCTACACCTCAGGCTTCAGATACTGCTCACAGTCCTGCCACCTTCAGAGGTTTTCAGACAACTCTGCCATTGTGGGCTGTAGACCGCAGCAGTTCCGTTGTCCCGCTGCTGGGTCACAGCCACCCCGGGTCCCGGTCCCGGCTGGACCGCCGCAGCTCCTGCCGGTCCCTGCTGCAAGGTCACAGCCATCCCTGGTCCCGGCTGCACCGCCGCAGCTCCTGCTGGTTCCTGCTGCCAGGTCTCAGCCATCCCGAGTCCCGGTCCCGGCTGGACCACAGCAGCTCCTGCCGGTTCCTGCTGCCAGGTCTCAGCCATCCCGAGTCCCGGTCCCGGCTGCACCGCCCCAGCTCCTGCCGGTTCCTGCTGCCAGGTGGCAGCCACCCCGGGTCCCGGTCCCGGCTGCACCGCCGCAGCCCCTGCCGGTTCCTCCTGCCAGGTGTTAGCCATCCCGGGGCCCTGTCCCGGCTGCACCGCCGCAACCCCTGCCGGTTCCTGCTGCCAGGGGGCAGCCATCCCGGGTCCCGGTCCCGGCCAGACCGCAGCAGCTCCTGCTGGTCCCTGCTGCGAGATCGCAGCCATCCCTGGTCCCGGTCCCGGCTGGACCACACCGGCCTCCGTTTCCTGTGTTGTTGGAAAGATGAAAGTTTACCATACGGTGTATGGCCAGGATAACTTTCTATGTGCTGAACCTCAAGGACCAACAATCATTTGACGGTGTTTTGGTTTTCCCTGTTGAAGTTGGCCCCTGGAACGTGACCCTCAACTGTCCAGACGTGGTGGTCCGGTGGGTCCCCAGCACCTTCTCCTGCCTGGCGAGCTGCACTCTCGACGTGGACTGTACCATCCAGTTCAAGGGAGGGTTTCCGGCCGGGACGCATTCCTCCACATACGAGAACGTGCTTGAGTGGACCCCTTCTTCCGTATCCGGGTCATTCCAGAACCTCACCTGCGTGGTGGAAAACACAGCGGCCCGGCGTTCAGTCCAGGCCACCAAGATGGTGGAGGTCAAAGGTAATGATGAATGATTATTGATTAGTGTTTAGGGATGCAGCATGCACAGGGGCTGGTTAAGTGTCACGTGGTGTTAGTGGGTGGGGGGTAATACTCAAGGTTCATCATCATACTCTATACTCTATTCTATGTTTAACTCATCCGTTGCTGTGCGTTCTTGTCTTTTGCCTAGGAGTACTGCAATCTGGGTCTGAGACGATGCGACTTAGCACAATGCGTGGGCCGCTACTGATCCTGGGACTGATGCCAATCCTCTTTGACTCTTAGATCAAGTTGTATTGCATTGTTTTGCAGTTTTTTTTGTTGTGTGTGAATGTATTGAAAATGACTGTGAAATTGGTCGGCCTGCATTTTGTCAATGATCTCCTTTGTGTCATTGGCTTCTGCCAAATATATCCTATTAGAAAATAACGCCAAGTCAGTTTATCTTTTTGTGGATTGTGTGTGTGGTAGGGGTTGCACGACTTCTGATTTTTTCAAGTCGACTTTTCTAGCAATAAAGTCGACGTAATGTTGACACGTCGTTGATGATGTCATCACATACACACGCACGCAAAAAACACAGACAGAATGGGCTGTCCAAAGAAAAAAAAAGCACGGGTATCCTCTGCGCAAACAGCCACTCGAAATCGCTTAATTTTCCCCCCACCGGCCACCGCATTTGCGTCAAGTCCCGCCAAATATCTTAAAGTGGAAAAAAATATTTCCAAAAAAAATGCAAATATTCTTAAAGTGTGAAATCACGTGGTCAACGACACGTCGACGTCTCCCGGTAGGCGTCGACTTGTGGTAGTGACGTTGACGTGTCGATAAGTCGACTTTTCTGTGCAAGCCCTAGTGTGTGGTGGTAATATCTTGCCAACTGTGCTGACATTTCAAAGCTCTGAGTGTGTGTGGTCATGGTTCATCCTGTGTGCCTTAATGGACCTTTCCCTGCTCAAGTGGCAAGTCCCGCCCCCCATAGTTACTGTTTCTATGCCCCACAAGCTTTCCCACAGCTCTGCAGCATGTTAGTAATGGCCACTGAACAACACCCCCCTTCTGATGATTCTCTCTCAAGGATTCCTGACAATATCGCTGTATGTTATTTGCCAAATGCCGCTACATTATCTAAGAGAGTGCTACAGAAAGGCCTGAACTATTTGACACAAGGATATATCCATGACATTCGGATTTCGGACGGAGCAGACGACAACATAAAACTTGATGCTAAGTGTTGGCGATCTATGCGGAAGACACAAACGCCTCACAAACTCCACATTTAAATTCATCAGGACAAAATCGTGGAGTCCTACTGCACATGTAAAGCAGGGTGAGTACGTTAGTGATGTGTTTAAAATGAAAATAAGCCTAAGATCTGCTAACTACTAGCTACAATGGGCTAATCACCTAGTTATGCTAATCACACGATGGCGCGGTAGCATCTTGTAGCGCAATCTGGTCCTAGCGAAAAAAACATTTCACTGCTCAATGTACCTGTACACTGAAATAGGTGACAAATAAACCTTTGAATTTTAACTAATTAGTTAGTCGCTATCAACCATTTGATTGTTGCACTTTCAGTGTTTTAAGTACATCATAAAAACCACTGCGTTCAGTAGTTTACACAAGTATAAGCAGTGAGTGAAAATCTTATGTGCAAACGCCCGACAGCCGACCGCAGTTATAAAAGAATACAAATCTAAATAGAAATAGAATAGAAAACTATATTAACAAGTTACAAAAAAACAAAACAAAAGAAAACTGTATAAGATAAAATAAGTATACAAAAAATATTACGGGGAGCAATACACATATAAATCAATGTAATAAAATATACATTGTTATATTTTGACATTCACAGAATGTCACAGAATACTTCCTCAGACAGTCACACTAGAACAACACTAGCACCAGCAATTAGCACCAGGACTGGCACTAGCAGTAACACCAGCACTAGCACTAGCAGTAACACTAGCACTAGCACTAGCAGTAACATTAGCACTAGCACTAGCAGTAGCACTAGCACTAGCAGTAGCACCAGCACCAACACTTAGCACTACTACCAGCAGTTGCACCAGCAGTAACACTAGCACTTAGCACCAGGACTAGCACTAAGCAGTAGCACTGGCAGTAACACTTGGCACTAGCACACCAGAGCTAGCACTAGCAGTATCACTAGCACTAGCAGTAACACTTAGCACTAGCACTTGTTCAGCAGCCTGATTGTGGAAGCTGTCTCTGAGTCTGCTCGTGCGGCACTTGATACTGCAGTATCGCCTGCCTGACGGTAGAAGTGTGAACAGTTTGTGGCTTGGGTGGATATTGTCTTTGATAATCCGTTTCGCCTTGGCCACGCACCGCCTGGTGTATATATCCAGGAGGGAGGGAAGCTCACCTCCAACGATGTACTGGGCCATCCACACCACCCTCTGTAGTGTTCTACGCTCGAGTGCGGTGCAGTTCCCGTACCAGACAGTGATGCATCCTGTGAGAACACTCTCGATGGTACTGATGATGTGCACGCCGAGAAACTTGAGGCTGCTGACCCTCTCTACTGCAACCCCGTCTATGGAGATGGGGGCGTGCTCTCCTCTCCGCTTCCTGTAGTCCACGATCAGCTCCTTGGTCTTCTTGACGTTGAGGGCGAGGTTGTTCTCTTGGCACCACTGTGCCAGTGATCCAACCTCCTCCCTGTAGGCCAGGGGTCACTAAGAGGCGGACCGCGGTCCGAGTATGGACCCAGACGCCATCCCATACGGACCCGGACCTATAGTCAACAAATTATTACATTATTTTGACGGGGCGCTTCTATTTTAAGCGGCACAGCTTTTATAGACTTTACGGCGAATTTTACGTCACTGGATTAGTTGACCAGGAAACTTACAAACCAACCGCATGCAAGTTAAGCCACCCACGTGATGCTACTCAGCCAATCAAATCTGTGCATTCAAGGCGAGCAACATTGCGAGTCGCGACTCTGAATGCAGACAGATGAAAAAGGCGAGTGACAAGCGAGGAGTTTCACGATACAGGGAGAGAAGACGGAAAGACAAGTGAGTGGGAGTCGGGAAAAGTTAAAAATGGCGCTTTCTAAGAGAAGAAAAGTAGACCGCGAAAACCGAGCATTCCAGACGGAATGAACCGACGCATACCTGTTCATTCTTCCCGCAGCGAGCACAAAACCACTGTGTCTCATATGTTCAGAGACTGTGGCACTTATTAAAAGTGGCAATGTGAAACGCCACTATGAGACAAAGCACAAAGCTTTTGAACAGTCATACCCACCCAAGTCTGAACTGAGGTCCCAGAAAATTAGCAGTCTCAGAGCCCAATATGATCAATCCACCAGGATTTTAACCCATTCTTTCACTGCCCAACAACGTGCTCATGAATGTTCCCTCAGAGTTGCTTGGATTTTAGGTCAACACAAAAAGCCCTTTACAGATGGAGGTGTTGTCAAGGAGTGCATGAGTGCAGTAGCAGAAACATTACTTGAGGGTAAACAAAAAGAAGAGAGCCACAAAGAAAGGTGAAATATTAGCCCAGGATGTGTTAGCCCAGCTGGATGAAGCCATTCATAAGACACCATGTGTAGGCTTGGCTGTAGATGAGTCCACTGATGTGTCTGACAATGCTCAGTTGTTGGTTTATGCAAGGTTCTTCAACAAAGACAAGAAAGAGTTCTGTGAAGACATATTAGGTGTAACTTCCCTTCAGACAAATACAAGAGGAGAGGACATCTACCTGGCCATTAAGGAGATGTTAACAAAGCGAGGAATAGAGCTAAACCAAGTGGTTTCAATAACCACAGATGGAGCCCCTGCCATGCTAGGGAGAGAGAACGGAGCTGTGGCAAGAATGAAAGAGGACAATCCTGAGCTAATCTCTTACCATTGCATAATTCATCAATCTGTCCTATGCTCCACCCTGTCAGATGAGCATGCTGAGGTGATGAACACAATGATGAAAATGATAAATTTTCTCAGGGCATCCTCTTCTTGTCAGCATCGCATGCTCAGGGAATTCCTCAAAGAAGTTGATGCAAACGCTGATGATCTTTTGCTTCACAACAATGTGAGATGGCTGAGCAAAGGCAGGGTGTTGGAGCGATTTTGGTCCATCAGAAGGGAATTAGCAGCTTTCTTGGCAGAGCTGAGAAGTCAGAAAGCAACACACTTTTCTCTCTTTTTAAAGGATGAGAAAAAGATGGATAATGTGACCTTTTTGGTTGATATCACTTCACACCTGAATTAACTGAATATGAAGCTACAGGGCAAGGACAATTCAATTTGTGAACTGATGACAGCTGTCCGCTCCTTTTTGAGGTGTTCAAAGAAGACCTGCAGGGAGACTGTGTACACTTCCCAGCAGTGCAGGAACAGGTTCAGGGACAGAGAGATGTCTTCTTTTGTTGACCTTGTTGATAAGCTGATTGAAAAAATCAGTTTTGACAGCTTCAGCTTTGGACAGCAGCTCACCATGTTCATTCAGAACCCATTTCTAATCACTGATGTCAGAGGGTTCTCAAAGGAAGTCACACAGCAATTCAAGTGGGCAAATGCTGGGCTTCTCCAGATGCAACTGGTTGTTCTCCAAGCAGATGTGGCCCTGAAAGAGCCACAGAGCCGCAGAGTTTGGAAGAACTGACCCTGCCACTTTCTGGCTCCAAATGGTCTCTGAGACAGCTTTACCAGGTCTGAGGAAAGTAGCCCTGTACATCTTGACCATGTTTGGCTCCACATACAGCTGTGAGGCAGCTTTATCCACAATGAACATAATTAAAACTAAATATCGTTCCAGGCTCACCAATGAGCACCTGCACATGTGTATGAGAATGGCCCTGACACCATTCCAGCCCAGATTTAAAATCCTGGCAGGACACTGAACAACAGAAAGCGGGGAAGACATGAGAAACTGTAAAACTAAAATTGTTAAGATGTTTTAAGATCTATATGTTGTAAAATTGGTTGTGAAAGTTACAGAAAAAGGGAAATTCAAGCTGCTGCTACACTTTATTTAATTTTTTATTAAATTAAGCACTTTGTTTTAAGGTGCACAATTTAAATATCATTTTAAAATGCAGCCCTTCTTTAACTTGATAATAGAAGATTGTTCATAGGCTATATCTAAAGTAGCGTATTATATATGTTTCAATGTTAACAATACATTTTGTTAAAATGTTTTTAACTTGTATTTTCCTTGATTGGTCCATTGTTGATTACAGACGTTGATACAACTACTAGGCTACTTCTGTACTTCACAATCATAATGCAAGTTAGACATTATGATGTTCCGGACCTTTGCTTGAGGATATTTTCTCTAACTGGACCTTTTCAAATGTTAGTTGAATAGCCCTGCTGTATGCTGTCTCGTCGTCGGCGGCGATCAGACCCAACACTGTCGTGTCGTCAGCAAACTTGATGATGACGTTGGAGCTGTGCATAGCCATGCAGTCGTGGGTGTACAGGGAGTAGAGGAGAGGGCTCAACACGCATCCCTGAGGGGCTCCCGTGTTGAGGGTCAGTGGCTCTGAGGTGGTGCTGCCAATCCTCACCACCTGGCGGCGGCCAGACAGGAAGTCCAGTATCCAGCTGCACAGTTCTTCCCCTCCAGGTGAGAGAGGGCGGTGTGAAGTGCCATGGCAATCGCGTCGTCGGTGGATCTGTTTTGATGGTACGCAAATTGCCATGGATCCAGAGTGGCAGGCAACATGGAACAAATGAAGTCCTTGACCAACCTCTCGAAACACGGTCGCGACCGTGAGAGTACCTCGCCCTCAATGGGAGCCTCCTGGCGACCCACGATGACCGGCCTGGCACCGTCGGGCGGACGACCTGGAGGCAAGGCAGAGGCCAAGCCGGGACCCTCCGGTGGACGACCTGGAGGCAGGACCGAGGCCGGGAGCAGGGACTCGGGGTGACTGCCACTTGGCAGCAGGAACCGGCTGGGACTGTGGGCAGTGCGGCCGGGACCGGGACCCGGGATGGCTGTGACCCAGCAGCGGGATAACGGAACTGCTGCGATCCAGCCAGGACCGGGACCCGGGGTAGCTGCGACCTGGCCGCAGGGGCCGGCCGGGGATGGGGCGGTGCCTCCGGTACCGGGACCCGAGCTGGCTGTGACCCAGCAGCGGGATAACGGAACTGCTGTGGCCCAGCCAGGACCGGGACCCGGGGTGGCGGGGGTTGCCTGCCCCGCCGCCGGTGAGCCCGCTGGATGCTCCGAGGACCCCCCAGGGCCAGGCGGGTTCCCTCCAGGGCCAGGCGGGTCCCCTCGTAGCTCGGCGCCGGTAGGAGCTCGACAGCAGGGCGCGACTGGATCTGGGCGATAATGTCCTGCCAGTGACGGATTAACCCCAAGCCTGAGTCTGCTGGGTACATTGTTGGTCGGATCATTCTGTCACACTTTGGGGCAGGAGGACCCAAACGCACGACTCAGGACTCGGGGTTATGCTGAACAGAAATGTTATTTATTACCATGACACAGGTAGGCAGACAGGTGCGGGACAGACAGGCAGGGAGGTAGGTTGGCAGGTGGGTGAGGAACAGACAGGCAATAACAGGCAATAACTTAACAATAACAACAAGTAATGTGTAAACCGACAAGACACACCCTAACAATAAAAATGATCCGACACCCATGGGTGGAAAACCGGGGCTTTTATGCCGTGAATAATTGTTCATTCGCGGCAGCCGCGAGCGTCGCGCAGGTGCCGCTAATCATCCAGGGGCGACACCGGAGCCCGGGAGCCCCGCTAATCATCCAGGGGCGGCACCGGAGCCCGGGAGCCCGGAGACACGGTCGCGACCGTGACAGGTAGAGGAGTTTTCTACACCGCTGGTTCTCCCTCTGAAGTCCGTGATTGTCTGCAGCCCCTTCCACACACCCCTCACGTTGTGGCTCTTGAATTTGCCCTCCACCCTATTCTTGTACTCCCGCTTGGCAGAGCCGATGGTCTTGCGGAGGTCGTAGCGGGCTCTCGTATATTCCACCATATTCCTGGAGTCAAAGGCGGCGTTATGCGTGCGGAGTGCAGCGCGAACATTGCCATTAATCCACGGTTTCTGGTTGGGATAAATCCCACCTGGGTCATTTCCACGATGAGGGGAGCATCTGCTCCTGGGTTGGAGCCCTCGTTTTCCCCATGGTGGGGGCCTCTGGTCAGCCCATGGTTGGAGCCCTCTTTGTTGAAACCTCTGGTCAGTTCTTATCTGTTGAGCCCTCGGTTGGCTGTCTGTTGGTCCTTTGTTCTCGGCGGCTGGTGTAGATTCATTGTGGTTGGTCATCGGTTGGGACCACAGTCCTGGTTTCCATAAGTGATCTCCGCTGTTTGGCCATATCGGGCGTCCCCGACTTTCCTTGGGTTGAGTATTTTGATTAGGACCAGGTCGGCAGGCAGAAATGGGTGGGTCGGCTGTCCTGCAGAGAAAGGGAAGAGAAGGAGAAGAAGACACATCACCATAGATGCCATTCAATTTCAATTCAATTGGTATAATCACACAAAACAAATCCCACCCCGCACCCAAGGAGTTGGAAATGGTCTTTGCATTAATACTTCGAGAATTTAGATACTTTGCTTGTAACATTTGGAGTTATTCTGATTTTAGATGGGAAGGCATGTAGCAAAGTCTGTGTCAGGGTTTTTACCGGTGAACCCAGGAGCAGACACAAGGCAGGAGACGAGAGAACAGGTAACACCGTTTACTCAATCAATTCAGGTCTGGATACAGAAGATAACAATGAACATACAAGATGACTAAGCAAAGACACAATGAGGAAGCAGGGCTTAAATAGGGGAAGCTGGCTTGATTCTGATGTGCAGCAGCTGTGCGGCAGTCGCAGGCGGCAATCAGCGACACTCCCACCAACCTGCAGCAGAGGGAGGCAGAGAGACACACAGACAGACACAGACAGAGACAGGGACACTAGGGAACAGAGGTGGAAGAGGATGCAGGCTGGGCAGGTGTGACAGTCTGTCCATAATCTCTTTTGGTCGTGCGTCCATTTTTTTCTCTTGTCATGGTCCTATTCATGCTTTCCACCATGCTGGACTATGGTAATCCAGCTATACGCTATAGTAGTTGTGTTACTTAGTAACACAACTAGTCTTCCGTCTCACCGAATAATTTCTTTAGCTCGTATTTTCACCACTGTTCGTGCATTCTCTTTTGCACATGGAAACTAGTCGTGTTCTGGTCACTTCTACCCATTTCGTGAATTGATCCGCAATGATAAGCATACGCTTTATCTGGTAAAATATTCTTGTAATGCTTAAAATGCAGCTGATGTCATAGTCTGCCTCCCTCCTGGTGTGTGTTCCCCGTGTGTTTGGTTTGTATTCGTGTAAGTGTATTGTTTGGTTTGCATGTTCCGCTTTCGATCTGTTCATTGTATGTATAGTGTATTGTATAGTCTGCTTTTGATTAGTTTACTCCCTGTTTTGTCTGTCGGCCATTTTGTCTCAGCTGTTTTCACTTCCCTCGTTAATCTCCCACTTTATACCTGGGCCGGTCTTGTGGGGGTTTTTTTTCCCGAGTTGTTATCTCTAAATGGGGTGTTCAGTCTGTCCGTGTTCATGTCACCAGCAAGTGAAGATTTGAAGATTCGAGTTTTGCCGTGCCTCATTTTGCATTCGGTACTATTTAATTTACTTTTATTAAAGAATATTTTAAGTTAACTTTGATGCCAGCACTTGGGTCCTTTCCCTTTTTTCCCCTTCACCGCTACCTGACAGCTGATTGAAGAGGTAGAGCATCATGGGATGCCGCTGGTTTCCTTGACAATGTAAGAGTTACATTCATTTATTAGTTTGTTGTACTCCAAGAATACAAAATCTCGCCATTATGTCTGTTACGACCCTCGTTTGGCCGACATTAGACATACCATGAAAATGTTGGACAATAATACAAATAATAATAATAAGAGTGATAGTTGTCAATGCTATAGGCAGATGACCCATTTCATACCAAACTGTCTGAACCTGAGATAGTAACACCTTTTTAAGCCAATATCTAATATCAACTATCAACTTCTCATCAGCATTTATCTGTGTTGGCTCCATCCCACACTAGTCATCTCTCCTTTAAAAGATGTTTGTGTTTAGAAATATGACGAATCATATTGCAAGGAATGTTAGTATTATGGCATCCAAGCCAAAGCTATATGATCAGCGACAATCAATCCAATCAAAAGGAGAAAATATAAAATCTTGTAATGATAATATGGAGTCCACCTTATCACTACAGCATTAGTAAGTCAAATCAGTGCCATCACTTCAATAACTATAAAAATTGCAACTGACGGCAATTTATGGCCAAATCGCTCTGTGGCGGAGTTGAGCCGACAGACTGCTTTATTGTTGTTGTTTGTCAATCAGTCAGGATTAGGTGTTCATTCAGGAATTGTTGCCGAGCCACATAAACTTTTGTTGTTATGGGGTTGGGATTCAGGGGTTCAATAATTTGCGAATCAAGCTACCAAAGTAGAGCATCAGAGCACAACCATAAACATGCCTACCCACTCTGTGCACTATGGTGATGTAGAGCCCTCTTGTTCAGCCCATCCAGCTGCCATAACAGCTAAGTCCTTATTCACTGCATGTATGTCTCCAGTGGTGCTATGATCTTTAACCTTATTAACTCTAGCCAATCTAGTTGGAAGGGAAATTGAAGCCAGTAAAATTTAAACCAAAATTTGATGTGATATATGGGTTTACCACCAGTTGCTTTGAAACTATTGCCAAAGTCCATTTTACACGAAAAGCCTATTGCCAATCAGTATATACCATGAGGGTTTCACCAGAAAAAACTAGATGCCCCAGTTAAGGCCAACACTTCTGCTGCCTGAGCTGACATCTGACCCCTCTCCCTTCTCCATTTTCTCTACAATCCATCCAATACACAGCAATCTTGATACCAATAGTTTTTTAACTTGCGCTCAATGCCAAACAAACTGTACGGACAACTGCAAAATACTCCAACTCTCTTGAAATATATTAGTTAGATTAGTTTATTTTCCTGTTCGGGTTTGTTTTGGGTTTTTTACTCTCTGCATAAGTTCCGCGAGGGGAAGACTTTGTTCCCTAACTGCAAGGGCAAAGGCAAATTCTCCCTCTTCCATATCCTTGCAGGTTTTAAAAGATGCATATAATGCCATGATTGCACTTTCATGGTCCTATGTACAGTAGTTCTGGGTTTTGCTTACTTGGATCATGGACAGACTTGCTGTTGTCTATTTCAACCTTGAGCTCTATCTTAGGCACCTGCTATTGCCTTCTGTCTGTCCCATTACATTTCTCCCACTCAGCGAACGTCTCTCGTAGATATGGAAAATCCCAGTTTGGGTCTCCCACCCTCTCATATATTCGGGCCAGTGGCTACTTTAGACGTGAGATTAGAGACGTTATTCGGGAGGATTTTAGCCATTTTATATGTAATTGTTTGAGGAGACTCTGGCTGCGGTTCCCCTTTTGGACAACTTTTGCTTTCTGATTTCCCCATTTCCAACCCCCGTCAGACAATCCTTCACCAGAACCAGGCCACAAAATACTACTATTCTGACGAGTATAAACGTGCTAAAACGGGTTTGTCGGACAGTGAAAGAACTATCGCTCACACACAGTCTTTTCGGGCGGGTCCCACTTCCTCAGTTTGGTGAGGGGGGAATTTCCCTGAACTCTTGATAAGAGTCCCCAGCGCTGGTTGACCCTGAACGCCTGTGGCTGAGCGGTAGAGGTTTTGTTCTACAGATTGGCCTTTGTTTAGCTGTACTTAGCCAATTAAGCGTAATTTCTCAGAGAAAAAAGAAAAAAATCTAAAATTTTCCCTCAAATGTTTTCACTCGGTCTTCTAACACAGGAATGTTACTTCTGCCATTAGGCATCTGATTCAGGAATGTTACCTCCGTAATTAGAATCAGAATCAGAATTGCTTTATTCGCCAAGTAGTTTTCACATACGAGGAATTTGCTGTGGTTGTTGGTGCATACAGACAACATAAGAGTAATAATAATAACAGTTAAAAAGCATTAAAAAGCAAGTAGTGCAAAAACGACAACAAGCATAAATATAAAATAAAGTAGAATAGTATGAATGGGTATATACATACAGAATGATTTCTGAATGATGAGATATTTACAATACAGAATGATGAGATATTTACAATACAAAATGATTTTTCAGAATATGGAACGGGTGTGGGTTGTGCGTTAATGTCATGTGTACTGTCTATGGAGGCGGGATAAGAGTCTGTGTCAGTGGGGATCCCGGGCCTTGTTAATGAGGCTAACTGCAGATGGGAAGAAACTGTTTTTGTGGCGAGAGGTTTTGGTCCTGATGGACCGCAGCCTCCTGCCAGAGGGAAGTGTTTCAAACAGTTTGTGTCCGGGGTGAGAGGGGTCGGCCACAATCTTTCCTGCACGCCTCCGGGTCCTGGAGGCATACAGGTCCTGGAGAGATGGCAGATTGCAGCCAATCACCCTCTCTGCAGAGCGGATGATACGCTGCAGTCTGCCCTTGTCCTTGGCGGTGGCAGCAGCGTACCAGATGGTAATGGAGGAGGTGAGGATGGACTCGATGATGGGAGTGTAGAAGTGCACCATCATCGTCTTTGGCAGGTTGAACTTCTTTAACTGCCGCAGGAAGAACATCCTCTGCTGGGCTTTTTTTGTGATGGAGCTGATGTTCAGCTCCCACTTGAGGTCCTGGGAGATGATGGTTCCCAGGAAGCGGCAGGACTCCACAATATCGACTGGAGAGTCTCTCAGGGTGATGGGGGTGAGTGGGGCTGGGTTCTTTCTGAAGTCTACAACTATCTCCACTGTCTTCACAGCGTTGAGCTCCAGGTTGTTCTGAATGCACCAAGTCGCCAGATGGTCGATCTCCCACCTGTAGGCGGACTCATCCTCACCAGAGATGAGTCCAATGATGGTGGTGTTGTCCACGAACTTCAGGAGCTTGACAGACTAGTGACTGGAGGTGCAGCTGTTGGTATACAGGGAGAAGAGCAGAGGGGAAAGAACGCAGCCTTGGTGGGAACCGGTGCTGATGGTCCGGGAGTCAGAGATGTGTTTTCCCAGCCTCACGTGCTGCCTCCTGTCAGACAGGAAGTCTGTGATCCACCTGCAGGTAGAGTCGGGCACGCTCAGCTGGAAAAGCTTGCCATGTAGCAGAGATGGGATGATTGTGTTGAAAGCAGAGCTGAAATCCACAAGCAGGATCCTGGCGTAGGTTCCTGTTGAGTCCAGGTGCTGGAGGATGAAGTGAAGGGCCAAGTTTACTGCATCGTCTACAGATCTGTTGGCTCTGTAGGCGAACTGCAGGGGGTCCAGGAGAGGGTCTGTGATGGATTTGAGGTGGGACAGCACAAGGCGCTCAAAAGACTTCATCACCACAGAGGTCAAGGCAACGGGTCTGTAATCATTAAGTCCTGTGGTCCTTGGCTTTTTGGGGACGGGGATGATGGTGGAGGACTTGAAGCAATCGGGTACATGGCAAGTCTCCATAGAAGTGTTGTCCATAAAAATGTCTGTGAACACCGGGGACAGCTGATCAGCACAGTGCTTCAGGGTGGATGGAGAGACAGAGTCTGGCCCGGCTGCTTTGCGGGGATTCTGCCTTTTCCGATGCAGGAATTATACCTCTGCAACCAGGCATGCGGCTCAGGAATATTACCTCTGAGTCCGGGCATCCGCGCCTCCTAGAGACCGGGCTTCCGATGCAGGAATTTTACCTCTGCAACCAGGCATGCGGCTCAGGAATATTACCTCTGAGTCCGGGCATCCACGCCTCCTAGAGACCTGGCTTCCGATGCAGGAATTGTACCTCTGCAACCAGGCATGCGGCTCAGGAATATTACCTCTGAGTCCAGGCTTCCAATATAGATCCAGCTACACTGGGCATCCGATTCAGGACAGCTACCCCTATGATCGGGCTAAACCTACTATTTTTTTCTGTATAAATTCTATATGTCTTATTACTTATTACGCTTTTAAATTCTAATTGGGCATACCGGAGAGAGTAAGTACAATTCTTACTTACCTCTGTCCAGTCCACTTCTGACACCAAGTTGTTATACGCAGTTTCGAGGTCATACATTAATGAACAATACTAAACAGTGGCGGCTGGTGATCAAAATAGATATATATATACAGTGCATATGGAAAGTATTCACATCGCTTCACTTTTTCCACATTTTGTTATGTTATAGCCTTCTTCCAAAATGGATTCCATCCATCCATCCATTTGCGTCCGCTTATCCGGGGCCGGGTCGCAGTGGCAGCCGGCTAAGCAGGGCCATCCAGGCTTCCTTCTCCCCAGCCATGCTCTCTAGTTCCTCCTGGGGGATCCCGAGGCGTTCCCAGGCCAGACGAGATATATAATCTCTCCAGCGGGTTCTGGGTCTGCCCCGGGGTCTCCTCCCAGTTGGACGTGCCCGGAAAACCTCCAAAGGGAGGCACCCGGGGGGCATCCTAATCAGATGCCCGAACCACCTCAGCTGACTCCTTTCAATGCGGAGGAGCAGCGGCTCTACTCCGAGCTCCCTCCGGATGTCTGAGCTCCTCACCCTATCTCTAAGGCTGAGCCCAGCCACCCTGCGGAGGAAACTAATTTTGGCCGCTTGTATCCGCGATGTCATTCTTTCGGTCATTACCCAAAGCTCGTGACCATAGGTGAGGGTTGGAACGTAGATGGACCTGTAAATCGAAAGCTTCGCCTTCCGGCTCAGCTCCCTCTTCACCACAACAGACCGGTACAGCGCCGGTCCATCTGTCCATCTCCCGCTCCATTTTGCCCTCACTCGTGAACAAGACCCCGAGATACTTGAACTCCTTCGCTTGAGGCAGCAACTCACTCCCAACCCGGAGGGAACACTCCACCGTTTTCCGGCAGAGAACCATGGCCTCAGACTTGGAGGTGCTGACTCTCATCCCGACCGCTTCACACTCGGCTGCAAACCGCCCCAGTGCATGCTGGAGGTCACGGTCTGATGTAGCCAACAGAACCACATCATCTGCAAAGAGCAGAGATGCAATTCTGAGGTCCCCAAACCAGACACTCTCCTCACCTCGGCTGCGCCTTTAGATTCTGTCCATGAAGATCACGAACAGAACCGGTGACAAGGGGCAACCTTGGTGGAGTCCAACACCCACTGAGAACGTGCTTGACTTTGTGCCGAGAATACGGACACAGCTCGCACTTTGTTCGTACAGGGACCGAATGGCACGTACCAACGGCCCCGGTACCCCATACTCCCGTAGTACCCCCCACAGGATTCCCCGGGGGACACGGTCATAGGCCTTCTCCAAGTCCACAAAGCACATGTAGACTGGATGGGCAAACTCCCATGCCCCCCCAACAACCCTGCGAGGGTAAAGAGCTGGTCCACTGTTCCACGGCCGGGACGGAATCCGCATTGTTCCTCCTGGAGCTGAGGTTCGACAATCGGCCGGAGCCTCCTCTCCAGCACCTTGGAATAAACTTTCCCGGGGAGGCTGAGCAGTGTGATACCCCGATAGTTGGAGCACACCCTCCGGTCCCCTTTTTTGAAAATGGGGACCACCACCCCGGTCTGCCATTCCACAGGTATTGTCCCCGACCTCCATGCTACATTGACTAGGCGTGTCAGCCACGACAGCCTGACAATGTCCAGAGCCTTCAGCATCTCAGGGCGAATCTCATCCACACCTGGCGCCTTGCCACTGAAGAGCTTTTTGACTACTTCAGCGACCTCTACCAAGGATATGGGTGAGACTTCCCCCGAGTCTTCAGACTCTGCCTCTTCCACAGAGGACGTACTGGTCAGATTCAGGAGCTCCTCAAAGTGTTCTTTCCACCGCCCGACAATAGCCTCAGTCTGGGTCAGCAGTTCTCCTCCCCGACTGAGCACAGCCTGAGCCAAGCCCTGCTTTCCCTTCCTGAGTCGCCGGACAGTTTGCCAGAACCTCCTTGAGGCCAACCGAAAGTCCTGCTCCATGGCCTCCCCGAACTCCTCCCACACCCGGGTTTTTGCTTCAGCAACCGCTGAAGCTGCGGTCCTTTTGGCCTCCCGGGACCTGTCTGCTGTTTCAGGAGACCCCTGGGCCAACCAGGCCCGAAAGGCCTCCTTCTTCAGCCTGACGGCTTCCTTCACCGCTGGTGTCCACCATAATTTAATCCAAAATGGATGAAATTATAAAAAAAATCTCAAAATTCTACACACAATACCCCATAATGACAAAGTGAAAAAGGTTTTTTAGAAATGTTTACACATTTACTAAAAATAAAAAAACTACAATATCACATAAGTATTCACATCGTTTGCTATGACACTCAAAATTGAGCTCAGGTGCATCCTGTTTCCACTGATCATCCTTGAGATGTTTCTACAACTTCATTGGAGTCCACCTGTGGTCAATTCAATTGATTGGACATGATTTGGAAAGGCACACACCTTTGACAGTGCATGCCAGAGCACAAACCAAGCCATGAAGTCAAAGGAATTGTCTGTAGACCTCCGAGACAGGATTGTATCGAGGCACCCTTCCCCACATCTGGGGAAGGGTACAGACAGTGGTCTCCATCATTCGTAAATGGAAGAAGTTTGGAACCACCAGGACGCTTCCTAGAGCTGGCTGCCCGGCCACACTGAGCAATCGGGGGAGAAGGGCCTTGGTCAGGGAAGTGACCAAGAACCCAATGGTCACTTTGACAGAGCTCCAGCGTTCCTCTGAGGAGATGGGAGAACCTACCAGAAGGACAACCATCTCTGTAGCACTCCACCAATCAGGCCTTTATGGTAGAGTGGCCAGACGGAATCCACTCCTCAGTAAAAGGCACATGACAGCCCGCTTGGAGTTTGCCAAAAGGCACCTAAAGGACTCTCAGACCATGAGAAACAAAATGATCTGGTCTGATGAAACCAAGATTGAACTCTTTGGCCTGAATGCCAAGCGAGGAAACCAGGCACCACTCATCACCTGGCCAATACCATCCCTACAGTGAAGCATGGTGGTGGCAGCATTATGCTGTGGGGATGTTTTTCAGCGGCAGGAACTGGGAGACTAGGCAGGATCGAGGGAAAGATGAATGCAGCAATGTACAGAGAGATCCTTGATCAAAACCTGCTCCAGAGCGCTCTGGACCTCAGACTGGGGCGAAGGTTCACCTTCCAAGAGGACAACGACCCTAAGCACACAGCCAAGATAACAAAGGAGTGGCTTCGGGACAAGTCTTTGAATGTCCTTGAGTGGCCCAGCCAGAGCCCAGACTTGAACCCCATTGAACATCTCTGGAAAGACCTGAAAATAGCTGTGCACTGACGCTCCCCATCCAACCTGATGGAGCTTGAGAGGATCTGCAAAGAAGAATGGGAGAAACTGCCCAAAAATAGATGTGCCAAGCTTGTAGCATCATACTCAAGAAGACTTGAGGCTGTAATTGCTGTCAAAGGTGCTTCAACAAAGTATTGAGTAAACGTTGTGAATACTTATGTACATGTGATATTTTTGTTTTTTATTTTTTATAAATTTGCAAGAATTTCAAAAAAACCTTTTTTACTTTGTCATTATGGGGTATTGTGTGTAGAATTTTGAGAAAAAAAATTCATTTGATGAATTTAATCCATTTTGGAATAAGGCTATAAAATAACAAAATGTGGAAAAAGTGAAGCGATGTGAATACTTTCCGGATGCACTGTAGATACTTTATTTATCCCCTTGGGGAAATTCAAGGTATCCCGTAGCTCAAGTCAAACAACAACAACAACAACAACAATACAAACAAATAAATAAACAACAACAATACAAACAAATAAATAAAAGGGCAGACAATAGAAGTACATTCTATCATGTCAAGTTAAATGAATTATAATAAATAATGAATTGCACATCGACCATTGACTGGTAAAACATGAACAGCATCTCACCGCAGACATCGAAGGACCTGAGCCTCCTGAGAAAAAACAACCTGCTCTTTCCCTTCTTGTAGAGAGCATCCGTATTCAGGGACCAGTCCAGTTTGGTATCGAAATATTTGGGGGCACAAAAGAACTAATAAAAAACACTGTAATGTTGCCTAAACCATCATGGTAATTTTCCAATATTCCAGATTTACAAAAAATAACTGCTGAAGTCAGAATAGTTAACACTGTTGATGAGAGAAACTGTGAGATCAGAAGCAATTTCAATATGAATAGATGACAATTACAGACTTTCTCGGCAATAATATTTAAGCACCACAGAATGACGAACACTCGGACCACAGGAGTATTTTTGTTTATGCCCGCACCGCACGACTCCAGGATATATAATAATATAATATAGGCCTACTATGCAGCAGTTTTCTGAGTAATCAGCGTCATCGACACCCTCCCCCGCCTTGTTGTCAAGTCAGTCAGTTTACATCCGGCAGTTTAGTCACCCCCACACAAGCAACACTTCACACACTACAGACACATGCCTAACACTAATAACACAACATAACACACATCAATTTCCCATGATTGACCTATAATCCTTTGCATACTCCATCGTCCAGAATTGTCCTATCACATTAGAACACTAACAAGAAGCCAATACCGATTCACTGCCAATAAAAGTGGCCGCATTTAGGACAATGAATGTGAGTTTACTGACTCACATTCACACTTATTCGGCCGGCAGCCCACAACTAGGAAGTAGCCGAAATACGTATTGTATAATTGTTTTATGAATGATGTACGATTTTTTTTTTATGAATGTAGATTACCATGCTGCCACATTGTACAAATAAACACGTTTATTTCATAATTATTTCACATTATGTTTAACGTGTTTACGTAAATTTCTTCTCTAGAAATGGGAGCTGCGCCCCAGTGCCCCCTATTGATGAGCTGCCACTTAGCTGTATATACAGTATGGCTAAGTACTGTACCTCCGCCATAGAGCACCATTAATATGCGTAATTTTTTTTAGAATTGATAAATCTACATGAATGCGTTATTTTGATGACCCCATCGTGCGAGATTTTGGTACCTGTGGAAAAGCACCATTGGACACCTACTTAGAATAGAAAAGTCAGATGTGCTGAATTCTTACAGGGATTTGCGGCAAAACAAATATTTTTGTTATTAACATTTCACATTTTGGAATTGGTTCATCGGTGATACCTTAAACTATAGGAGGAGATAATGATAAGAACAATTGAATGTTGTGTCATGTTATGCTACCATTGTCTTAAATGTTCCAGACATAAAACAATATTGTGTCTTTTTCTTCACAGACCAGATGCTGCCGTCTGCAGGTGTGCTGGTCGGAATAGTGGCCGGCGTGGCTGTGACTTTATTATTAATAATCATGGTGGCTTATCTGGTCATTGTCCAAAAAAGGTGTGTGTGTGTGTGTGTGTGTGTGTGTGTGTTCATTCGGAATCCTTTCAAGGCTTCTTTTAGCAGTTAGAGTTCACAGTTTCAATATAAGAAGACAAGCTGTACTTGACCAAAACTGTCAAGCTAGCTTTAATGTAATAAATTATAGATTCTAGATTTGCTATTTGTTTGAAAATGAAGGTAGCATTGTAAAGCTGAGTTCTTCATTGCTGTGCTTCCAGGAGGACATGTCTGCTCAACCACATTGTCCCCAGTGGTGAGTACAGCTGGGTCATTTCCCATTTGTCCTTATCTTAAACGCTTCCCTTACTTAAACATCTTGTTTCCAGATATAAGCGGACCCGAAGCAGATAAAACTGGGACATCTGAAGCTAAAAGAGAGGAGGTAAGAAACGCTGGGTTTTTTCTGGACTGACTTACTTGAAGATATATTTACAAGTGGGTAGATAAAAAAGTAATCATGATTTCCAATAGGGTGCAAGTCTGAAATAATTTGGCACAAGAAGAATAATGAGAAGCATAAATTAACTCTCACTTTAAGGAAACCAACGTGAAGTTGATTATAGCACATCTATATTAGGAATGCAATTAGACCAACACTTTCATGAATAATACAATTATGACCAATGGTGAAAACAAAGCAAAAAAAATCTGCTCTCTCAGTGCACATGTGCTGAGTGAGTGGGCGGAGCCGAGCATGTTGAGTGAGAGTCTGGAGCCGTGGCCGCCGTGCCCGGAGCGAATGTTCTTTCACTCTAACTTTTCTTTATATCATATGCTTTACTCTTAGTGCTTTATATTTTGTGTTTTTTGTTTAATAGTGTGGTGTAGTGTATAGCATGTTTGTAGTGGATCAGGACGGTGCTTCCAGCGTGGTGCTGGGAGCATGGCGGTCCCAGGTGTTACGGGCTGCTTCGAGCAGCTCACCCGGCGTCCTGCTGTTAAAGTAGCATCGACGGCCAGTGTGGAGCAGTGTAGTCTGCTAGTAGGACAGATCGTGGGTCATGGTAATATAGTGTCAGCCGCCCGCATGAACAATGCCATCGTTCTGTTCTTTAAAACTGTGGAAATGGCAAATGCCGAAGTTGAGAAGGGAGGAGTGATTGACGGTGTTTTCACCCCTGCCCGCTTCTGCCGGTGGCACGGTGCCCACTTCACCCGGTGCCGGTGGCGCGGGTGCCGGTGGAGCGGTGCCTGCTTCACCTGGTGCTGGTGACGCGGCCAAGGCAGACGCGCATAAGGAACAGGCAGAACTAGACGCAGATATGCGAAATAAGATGGCAATGTCGGAGGGAGTTGTAGTGGACAATATCGAACCCGACATTACTGATGACTCTCACAGTTAAGTTTCAATAGCGGACAGCGATCAGATGCAGGCATCCATAGACGACAGTCTAATGGAATTGGAGGAAGACCCCTTAAAGTGCCCCAAAAAAGAAAACGGCCTGTGAAAATACAAATAGTAAAAAGAAAGACACTCTCAGTGACGCTGAGAGTGAGTGATTTCTCTGACTGCAGCGTAACGTGCAGTCTACGTCAGAGCGGCTTCACCAGCCGCATCTACAGCTTGGAGGACATTAGAGCGTTTCTGAAAGAAACCAAGCATGTTAGAAATGTCCGCATAGATGATTTTTTCCCTGATGTGGAGCAGTTCTCCACAAAAAACGACGTCTTTTATGAGTGATGGCTGCTTTACTGAACAGGAGGTCTACCGGTTGAGGAAAATACTCACCAAGCTGAACGCTTTAATGAATACGAGGGGTGACATTGATGAAGCCTAATTTTGCATATTCCACAATGATTATTTATTTATTATGGGTGAAATCCGTGTTGCTTCTTTAAATATCAATGGCGCTAGAGATATAAATAAGAGAGCTGTCTTGTTTGAGACAATCAGAAAAAAAGCGTTTGATGTTGTGTTTCTACAAGAAACACATTCTGATGCAATTAATGCAGTTGACTGGGCAAGAGAGTTTGATGGTTTGACTCTTATGAGTCACAACACAACAAACAGTGGTGGGGTTGCTATTTTATCCATCCATCCATTATCGTCCGCTTATCCGGGGTCGGGTCGCGGTGGCAGCCGGCTAAGCAGGGCCCCCCAGGCTTCCTTCTCCCCAGCCACACTCTCTAGTTCCTCCTGGGGGATCCCGAGGCGTTCCCAGGCCAGACGAGATATGTAATCCCTCCAGCGAGTTCTGGGTCTGCCCCGGGGTCTCCTCCCAGTTGGACGTGCCCGGAAAACCTCCAAAGGGAGGCGCCCGGGGGGCATCCTAATCAGATGCCCGAACCACCTCAGCTGACTCCTTTCGATGCGGAGGAGCAGCGGCTCTACTCCGAGCTTCCTCCGGATGTCTGAGCTCCTCACCCTATCTCTAAGGCTGAGCCCAGCCACCCTGCGGAGGAAACTCATTTTGGCCGCTTGTATCCGCGATCTCATTCTTTCGGTCACTACCCAAAGCTCGTGACCATAGGTGAGGGTTGGAACGTAGATGGACCAGTAAATCGAAAGCTTCGCCTTCCGGCTCAGCTCCCTCTTCACCACAACGGACCGGTACAGCGCCCGCATCACTGCAGACGCTGCACCAATCCGTCTGTCCATCTCCCGCTCCATTTTGCCCTCACTCGTGAACAAGACCCCGAGATACTTGAACTCCTTCGCTTGGGCAGCAACTCACTCCCAACCCGGAGGGAACACTCCACCGTTTTCCGGCAGAGAACCATGGCCTCAGCCTTGGAGGTGCTGACTCTCATCCCGACTGCTTCACACTCGGCTGCAAACCGCCCCAGTGCATGCTGGAGGTCACAGTCTGATGTAGCCAACAGAACCACATCATCTGCAAAGAGCAGAGATGCAATTCTGAGGTCCCCAAACCGGACACTCTCCTCACCTCGGCTGCGCCTTGAGATTCTGTCCATGAAGATCACGAACAGAACCGGTGACAAGGGGCAACCTTGGCGGAGTCCAACACCCACTGAGAACATGCTTGACTTTGTGCCGAGAATACGGACGCAGCTCGCACTTTGTTCATACAAGGACCGAATGGCACATACCAACGGCCCCGGTACCCCATACTCCCGTAGTACCCCCCACATGATTCCCCGGGGGACACGGTCATAGGCCTTCTCCAAGTCCACAAAGCACATGTAGACTGGATGGGCAAACTCCCATGCGCCCCCCAACAACCCTGCGAGGGTAAAGAGCTGGTCCACTGTTCCACGGCCGGGACGGAATCTGCATTGTTCCTCCTGGAGCTGAGGTTCGACAATCGGCCGGAGCCTCCTTTCCAGCACCCTGGAATAAACTTTCCCGGGGAGGCTGAGCAGTGTGATACCCCGATAGTTGGAGCACACCCTCCGGTCCCCTTTCTTGAAAATGGGGACCACCACCCCGGTCTGCCACTCCATAGGTACTGTCCCCGACCTCCACGCTACATTGACTAGGCGTGTCAGCCACGACAGCCCGACAATGTCCAGAGCCTTCAGCATCTCAGGGCGAATCTCATCCACACCTGGCGCCTTGCCACTGAAGAGCTTTTTGACTACTTCAGCGACCTCTACCAAGGATATGGGTGAGACTCCCCCCGAGTCTTCAGACTCTGCCTCTTCCCCAGAGGACGTACTGGTCGGGTTCAGGAGCTCCTCAAAGTGTTCTTTCCACCGCCCGACAATATCCTCAGTCTGGGTCAGCAGTTCTCCTCCCCGACTGAGCACAGCCTGAGCCAAGCCCTGCTTTCCCTTCCTGAGTCGCCGGACAGTTTGCCAGAACCTCCTTGAGGCCAACCGAAAGTCCTGCTCCATGGCCTCCCCGAACTCCTCCCACACCCGGGTTTTTGCTTCAGCAACCGCTGAAGCTGCAGTCCTTTTGGCCTCCCGGTACCTGTCTGCTGTTTCAGGAGACCCCTGGGCCAACCAGGCCCGAAAGGCCTCCTTCTTCAGCCTGACGGCTTCCTTCACCGCTGGTGTCCACCAACGGGTTCTTGGGTTGCCGCCACGACAGGCACCGACAGCCTTTTGACCACAGCTCCGAGCTGCAGCCTCTACAATGGAGGCTTTGAACATGGCCCACTCATGTTCCATGTCCCCAACCTCCCCCGGGATGCACGAGAAGTTCTTCCGGAGGTGGGAGTTAAAGACCCTACGGACAGGGGCTTCCACCAGACGTTCCCAGTTCACCCTCACTACACGTTTGGGTTTACCAGGTCTGTCTGGCAGCCTCCCGCGCCATCTGATCCAACTCACCACCAGGTGGTGATTAGTTGACAGCTCTGCTCCCCTCTTCACCCGAGTGTCCAAAACATGCGGCCGCAGATCTGCTGATACGATTACAAAGTCGATCAGCGACCTTTGGCCTAAGGTGGTCCGGTACCAGGTACACTTGTGAACCACCCTATGTTCGAACATGGTGTTTGTTATGGCCAGTCCATGACTAGCACAGAAGTCCAATAACAAAACACCACTCTGGTTCTGCTATTTTATTTTCTAGATAATTTACTCCCTTATCCTATCAAGTGGAGGAAATTGTTAAAGGAAGACTGCTACAAGTTAAAGCACAAGTTGAAAATGTTTTTTTTATATTTATGCGTTTATGCACCTACTCAAACAATTGAGTAGGTTGACTGGTCTTTTTAAATATTTTAAACACACTATAGAGTTGTGATTCTGAGGATTTTTTACTTCTGGGAGGGGATTTTAACTGTACGGAAAATGCAATTGATAGGAATCATGTAGAGCCGCACATGCCCTCTCGCAGGCGGCTCATTGAGTTAAAAAATTCCAATGATATTGCTGATATTTGGAGGAATTTTCATATGGGTCAGAAGCAATATACATGGGTGCATTCTTTTAACAATCAATTGTCTTTGGCAAGACTAGATAGGTTTTATGGTTTTAAACACCATCTTTTTAGGAACTGTTTTATCATTCCAGTTGGTTTCTCAGATCACTATTTAGTGTTTTGTTCTTTATCTTTAAGCTCAGTTAAGACAAAAAGTGCTTACTGGCATTTTAATACCAATTTACTAGCTGATTGTCATTTTAAGGATGTTTTTAGATATTTTTGGGATGATTTTAGAAACACAAAATCCTCCTTTCAGTCATCAGCAATGGTGGGATTTTGCTAAGTTTCAAGTGTTTTATTGTCACTTCACAGTTTACACAAATATAAGCAGTGAGTGAAATTCTTGCGTGCAAAACGCCCAACAGCCGACCGCAGTTATAAAAGAGTACAAATAGAAATAGAAATAGAATAGAAAACTATATTAACAAGTTACAAAAAATCTAAACAAAAGAAAACTGTATAAGATAAAATAAAGTGTCAAAAAAATATTGAGGGGAGCAATACAAATATAAATCAATGTAATAAAATATACATTGTTATATTTTGACATTCACAGAATGTCACAGAATACTTCCTAGCACCAGCAATTAGCACCCGGACTAGCCCTAGCAGTAACACTAGCACTAGCAGTAACACTAGCACTAGCACTAGCAGTAACACTAGCACTAGCAGTAGCACCGGCACCAACACTTAGCACTACTACCAGCACTTGCACCAGGACTAGCACTAAGCAGTATCGCTAGCAGTAACACTTAGTACTAGCACTTGTTCAGCAGCCTGATGGCCTGACTGTGGAAGCTGTCTCTGAGTCTGCTCATCACTTGATACTGCGGTATCGCCTGCCTGACGGTAGAAGTGTGAACAGTTTGTGGCTGGGGTGGTTATTGTCTTTAATAATCCGTTTGGCCTTGGCCACGCACCGCCTGGTGTATATATCCAGGAGGGAGGGAAGCTCACCTCCAACGATGTACTGGGCCGTCCGCACCACCCTCTGTAGTGTTCTACGCTCCAGTGCGGTGCAGTTCCCGTACCAGACAGTGATGCATCCTGTGAGAACACTCTCGATGGTACTGGAGTAGAATGTTCTGAGGATGCGGGGGCACAAGTTGAATTTCCTCAGTCGCCTGAGGAAATACAGGCGTTGTTGGGCCTTTTTCACCACGTGTGTGGTGTGTGTGGTCCATGTGAGGTCCTCGGAGATGTGCACGCCGAGGAACTTGAATCTGCTGACCCTCTCTACTGCAGCACCGTCGATGGAGATGGGGGCGTGCTCTCCTCTCCGCTTCCTGGAGTCCACGATCAGCTCCTTGGTCTTCTTGACGTTGAGGGCGAGGTTGTTCTCTTGGCACCACTGTGCCAGTGATCCAACCTCCTCCCTGTAGGCCAGGGGTATTCAACAAAAATTTGAAAAGGTCCAGTTAGAGAAAATCTCCTCAAGCAAAGGTCCGGAACATCATAATGTCTAACTTGCGTTATGATTGTGAAGTACAGAAGTAGCCTAGTAGTTGTATCAACGTCTGTAATCAACAATGGACTGTCAAATCAAGGAAAATACAAGTTAAAAACAGTTTAACAAAATGTATTGTTAACATTGAAACATATATAATACGCTACTTTAGATATAGCCTATGAACAATCTTCTATTATCAAGTTAAAGAAGGGCTGCATTTTAAAATGATATTTAAATTGTGCATCTTAAAACAAAGTGCTAAATTTCATAAAAAATAAAATAAAGTGTAGCAGCAGCTTGAATTTCCCTTTTTCTGTAGCTTTCACAACTCGACTTAACAGTCTCTACCAATTTTACAACATATAGATCTCAAAACATCTTAACAATTTTAGTTTTACAGTTTCTCATGTCTTCCCCATTTTCTGTTGTTCAGTGAGAGAATTGAGCTCTAGCTTGTCCTGCCAGGATTTTAAATCTGGGCTGGAATGGTATCAGGGCCATTCTCATACACATGTGCAGGTGCTCATTGGTGAGCCTGGAACAATATTTAGTTTTAATTATGTTCATTGTGGAGAAAGCTGCCTCACAGCTGTATGTGGAGCCAAACATGGTCAAGATGTACAGGGCTACTTTCCTTAGACCTGGTAAAGCTGTCTCAGAGACCATTTGGAGCCAGAAAGTGGCAGGGTCAGTTCTTCCAAACTGCTCTTTCAGGGCCACATCTGCTTGGAGATCAACCAGTTGCATCTGGAGAAGCCCAGCATTTGCCCACTTGAATTGCTGTGTGACTTCCTTTGAGAACCCTCTGACATCAGTGATTAGAAATGGGTTCTGAATGAACATGGTGAGCTGCTGTCCAAAGCTGAAGCTGTCAAAACGTTTGCTGAAGTTTTCAATCAGCTTATCAACAAGGTCAACAAAAGAAGACACATCTCTCTGTCCCTGAACCTGTTCCTGCACTGCTGGGAAGTGTACACAGTCTCCCTGCAGGTCTTCTTTGAAGACCTCAAGTTTCCTCTGAAAGGAGAGGACAGCTGTCATCAGTTCACAAATTGAATTGTCCTTGCCCTGTAGCTTCATATTCAGTTAATTCAGGTGTGAAGTGATATCAACCAAAAAGGCCACATTATCCATCTTTTTCTCATCCTTTAAAAAGAGAGAAAAGTGTGTTGCTTTCTGACTTCTCAGCTCTGCCAAGAAAGCTGCTAATTCCCTTCCGATGGACCAAAATCGCTCCAACACCCTGCCTTTGCTGAGCCATCTCACATTGTTGTGAAGCAAAAGATCATCAGCGTTTGCATCAACTTCTTTGAGGAATTCCCTGAGCATGCGATGCTGACAAGAAGAGGATGCCCTGAGAAAATCTATCATTTTCATCATTGTGTTCATCACCTCAGCATGCTCATCTGACAGGGTGGAGCATAGGACAGATTGATGAATTATGCAATGGCAAGAGATTAGCTCAGGATTGTCCTCTTTCATTCTTGCCACAGCTCCGTTCTCTCTCCCTAGCATGGCAGGGGCTCCATCTGTGGTTATTGAAACCACTTGGTTTGGCTCTATTCCTCACTTTGTTAACATCTCCTTAATGGCCAGGTAGATGTCCTCTCCTCTTGTATTGGTCTGAAGGGAAGTTACACCTAATATGTCTTCACAGAACTCTTTCTTGTCTTTGTTGAAGAACCTTGCATAAACCAACAACTGAGCATTGTCAGACACATCAGTGGACTCATCTACAGCCAAGCCTACACATGGTGTCTTATGAATGGCTTCATCCAGCTGGGCTAACACATCCTGGGCTAATATTTCACCTTTCTTTGTGGCTGTTGATGCTGAAAGAGGTTGTGAAAAGCGAGGGTCGCATTTTCCCAGAGGTTACCGTTTAGCTTGTTTACCGTTTGCACACATAGCACCACCCCACAAACAACCACCACACACACGTCAGTTAAATCCAGTTCATTTATTTACGCCACATAATACATATTTCACGCAGGTCACAACACATACATTTGTATTTCCAGCGCAACACTCATGATTAGTTTTCTTCACCTTCTTCCTGTCCGTCCGCAAACTGGTCCGTGGGGAACGCGTGCCGCATTGGAGCCAGAGCCTTATTCTCTGTTCCGGGACAGTCAATTTGGTTGCTGATGGCGGGGGGGTGGCTGAGGTGGAGTTGATTACTCTGTGTGTGGTTGTAATTGTTAATATGATGTATGTCAAAGACTAGGTTTGGGTGTAGGGGTATTTATATCATTAGGCAATAATGATATAATGTTACAGCTATTTTCTATTGGTGTTATTTTGTTTGATCATGGGGGTATCACCAAGCCCAGTGGGCTCTCCCAAGTAAGAGCTGATTGGCAGGCCTATTTAACCCTGTTGGGAAGACTGGGTGGGAAAAAAAAAGTAAGGAAAGGCATTTGAGTGGAGACAGCTTGCTGAGAGGCTGTATTCTTTTGCTTTGACTTACTTGTGAATAAACCAGCACCATTTGTGAACTAAAAACTCATTATATCATTATTGCTTTATATTGTCACAAAGCTCTTCTTTTTGTTTACCCTCAAGTAATGTTTCTGCTACTGCACTCATGCACTCCTTGACAACACCTCCATCTGTAAAGGGCTTTTTGTGTTGACCTAAAATCCAAGCAACTCTGAAGGAACATTCATGAGCACGTTGTTGGGCAGTGAAAGAATGGGTTAAAATCCTGGTGGATTGATCATATTGGGCTCTGAGACTGCTAATTTTCAGACTTGGGTGGGTATGACTGTTCAAAAGCTTTGTGCTTTGTCTCATAGTGGCGTTTCACATTGCCACTTTTAATAAGTGCCACAGTCTCTGAACATATGAGACACAGTGGTTTTGTGCTCGCTGCGGGAAGAATGAACAAGTATGCGTCGGTCCATTCCGTCTAGAAAGCTCGGTTTTCGCGGTCTACTTTTCTTCTCTTAGAAAGCGCCATTTTTTACTTTTCCCGACTCCCACTCACTTGTCTGTCCGTCTTCTCTCCCTGTATCGTTAAACTCCTCGCCTGTCACTCGCCTCTTTCATCTGTCTGCATTCAGAGTCGCGACTCGCAATGTTGCTCGCCTTGAATGCACAGATTTGATTGGCTGAGTAGCATCACGTGGGTGGCTTAACTCGCACGCGGTTGGTTTGTATGTTTCCTGGTCAACTAATCCAGTGACGTAAACTTTGCCGTAAAGTCTATAAAAGCTGTGCCGCTTAAAATAGAAGTGCCCCGTCAAAATTAAAAATAATTTAATAATTTGTTGACTATAGGTCCGGGTCCGTATGGGATGGCGTCTGGGTCCGTACTCGGACCGCCTCTTAGTGACCCCTGCTGTAGGCTGTCTCGTCGTCGTCGGCGATCAGACCCAACACTGTCGTGTCGTCAGCAAACTTGAAGGTGCAAATACAACAATTATGCAAAGAATATACTGTCAATGTCACAAGGGACATAACCCAATCTATGAAGTCATTAGAAAAATATATTATTGAGCTTCAGGAATTAGCTGAAAACACTGATAGTCAGACTCACACTGAAAGTCTTAAATTTAAAAGGAAGTCATTGGCTGACCTGCTAGAAATAAAAGCACAGGGAGCTCTGGTCAGGTCCCGCTTTCAAAGTGTGGAGCTGATGGATTCACCATCAAAATTCTTTTTTAATTTAGAAAAAAAGAATGGCCAAAAAATACTTATTCACTCTCTACGCTCCAAAGATGGTTTTCTCTTGTCTGACCATGCTGAAATACGCAGGAGAGCAGTTAGCTGCTCACAGGGCCAGTGGACTCAGGTTGGAAGGCTGCGGCTTGCGGCATTTTACAAACTTTTGACGGGCTGGGACTGGACAGAACATTATTTTGGATGGACCCGGAAAAAATGAACTTAAGAAGATTCCCTGTGTTTTATCATAATGTTTTTAAGGTATGGTTTCTTTTAACAGTACACAGAGAACACAGCAGTTCTTTATACTGGTTTTTAAAGGAACCCCTGATATATGGCTCAATTCTGGACATAAGCCATAGAAGTTCCTTCCTGCATTAACTTTTAATCTCCTCAGGTCTGGAGTCACAACTTTAGGTGATTTACTGAGGTTAGCTGGACCAGACCTTGGGAATAGCGGAAAAGTAGCAGATCACCTGGGGGCGAGATCCATCCGCATGGTTGCCCAAATCCTGTAGAAATGGCAGGCTTCCCTAACAAAAGGACAACTACGAAAGCTGGGAGATTGCTTCACTGGGGCATGCAGTCCAGACTGCAATGATCCCTTTCCTAACATGACTCTGTCTCCCAAGCTAATGGAATGTACAGGTGTATATTTACATTGTGATAACTTGACATTCTTGGGTCCAAACCAAGCAACCAGCAACGTGTTGTATAAAGCTTGTGTTAAGACCCTAAACAAAATGATTCTGGACAGGAGAACAGATACACCCTGGCGTAAGGTCTTGCAGATAGGGGAAACTGTTAAACCACAGTGGAGAGCACTTTATAAGTCACCGTTAACAAAAAAAACTGGGGATTTACAGTGGAGAGTTCTGCATGGTGCCATTGCAGTTAATGCATTTGTTTCTGTTTTAAATCCTGATGTAAATCAAGAGTGCCCTCTTTGTTTTATAAGGGAAACTGTATTCCATACTTTTATGCAGTGTGTGAGGCTAAGACCTTTATTTGGTGACATGGAGATGCTCTTTGGTCAATTTAATGAGACATTTTCAAGGCAGACTTTTATTTTTGGTTTTAAATATGTAAAGAAACGACGTTGCAAGTGCCAAATAATTAACTTCCTGCTTGGACAAGCAAAGATGGCTATTTATGTTAGCAGGAGAAAAAAAAGGTTGAACAAATTCCTAATGCGGACGTTGTACTGGCATTCTCAGTTTTAGTAAGATCTCGTTTATTCATTGATTTTCGGTTTTATAAGGCAATGAAAAACCTTGAATTGTTTGAACAGACATGGTGTTACAATGGTGTGTTGTGTACAGTTCAGAACAATACATTGCATTTTGCACATTTTTTAAGAGGATCAGCTGACTAAAATGCAAATGTTTTTTCTTTTTCTTATTTTTTTTCCATTGCTTGGTTTTAGTCAACTTTGTCAGAAATATCTGATGGGCTTTTTTGTGTGGTTTTAAAGATTGTAATGGAGTTTTTTGTCTACATCGGCATTGGGGTCAACAAGCCAACCAGAAGTGGTGACAGCACACGTCCATCCAATGAGAAACAGGCTGAGGAGGGAGACATCACGAGGGGGCGGCAGTAGCTCAGGAGGTAGAGTGGTTGTCTGCCAACTGGAAGGTTGCTGGTTCGATCCCTAAGCTCCACCTAGCTAAGTGTCGTGGTGTCCCTGAGCAAGACACCTAACCCTACCTGCTCCTGACGTGTTGGTTGTTACCTTGCATGGTTGGCACCGCCGTCGGTGTATGAATGGGTGAATGTGAGGCAACTGTAAAGCGATTTGGATAAAAGCGATATATAAATGCAATCCATTTACCATTTACATCACGTATTCCCAGGTTGCAGTGGCGCGTCCAAAGAATAAAGAGGCAGTATAGGTGTATGTAATCGTCATGTGTGGATTCAGTTTTAATCATGTGTATATGAATATGACTAAAATTGACTTGTGTAATAAGATGCAGTAACCTTCCTATTATGCCACTTTTGAGGGCTTGAAATACTTCAAACTTCCTTCTGCTTGTGGTTCTCCAGTGTTTCTCAAGACTCTCTGACAAATCAGTTTTTGACAATTTGACTGATTAGTTTTGTGCTATATTTTGTTTTATTTTGTTAATTGGCTTTAATCCTTTTACTTTATTCATACAGAACACATTTTGCCCATCACAGATAGTCAGAGCAGTATGCTATAATATATTTATACAAGTATATAAGTATAGGTAGTAGTAATCAATAAATATTTTCTTCAGTAACTATGATAAGCAAATCCAAATTGAGTGTATTAGCTTGAAGCTATTTATGCAAAACAAAATGTGTGGGCTGCCTACACTTTGACAATATTTCTAGAGCATGTGTCATTGACTGTTGACTGTTTAGCCGACATGAAATAATTAAGAATTTCTGTTGTATCTATATTTTTGCTTAATAAAACCTTTCAAAACACACTTCAAAACACAGATTTGGTAATGTACTAGACTGCACAGTGTACTGTCTGCCTGCACAGTACAGATAAGACATTTTTTGATTTTATTGCAAAAGAGTGTGTGTGTGCGCGTGCGTGTGTGCGCGTGCGTGTGTGCGCGTGCGTGTGTGCGCGTGCGTGTGTGCGCGTGCGTGTGTGCGTGTGTGCGCGCGCAACAATGGGAGGCTCTGTGAAGAGCTTTAGCACATCTTTGCACTAACTCCACCCCACCGGTCCTTCCGCGACAAACAAAACATACACTTCCGGGAGACACTTCTTTCAGTTCAATAGGAATAATAACAATTTAATCATAATAATATTCATCATCGTTTCAACAATCCATATAGCACTGGTGTAGAAATATGAATTGAGAACCAAAAAGTAATTTTTTTGTAATGAGACCACTCACATAGACACCATTTTTGGTCACTTTTGTGACCCCCCTCCCCCACTCTTTAACCTTAAACCCTGACATCGAGCCACATTCAAACATGGTGTGTTCACTTGACCTTAGTGATGGAGAAAGAACAAGAAATAATGTTATAGTATAGACCGTGTGGTGTACGACAGTGTGTGTGACAGGATTTGTGTTTGTGTGAAATGGGATGTGTGTGTCTGTGAGAGATGGGGTGTGTGCCGCGACCCGGGAGTTATGCAGTGTACACATTCACTTCTGTCATGTGCGTGTCGGAGTGGCTGTCATGTCCATGAGGTTTGCAGCCATTTCTGTTAGCATCCAATACACAAAACAAGCAAACAAACAATCAGACAAACAAACAGGAAGGAGGAAGAGGAGACATTAAACCAAGAATTGCTCAGCGGAGAGCAATATAGCGACAACTGTGCGTACAACTCTCTCGCGCTGTGCCCTGTAACTGCTTACAAGGCGAGTACACAACACTTAAACTGCAATGCACGTCTCACTGTACCTTCCCTGCACCTGTAACGGGCTAACCAGTACGTGTTTACTGTTTGTTAGCCAACGTTACAACAGAATGACTCAACAGTGTCATGGTAGTCATGGTAAACAAAGAAAAGGGCCGGGGCGTGATTTGTATTAGTTTTTTTCCCAGCATCAACACAGTTACAGCATGACGCTATGCTAGGCGTGGTAGGTCCTGTGCTCGCCCCCTTTAGTTTTCAATGTAGAAAGACGCTGTCGTTTTTTAATGGAGAACAAAGATCATTATGGTCATCGAAGCAAATATCAACTGACCATCCCACACCCGGATAGTTTGATCCACACCATTCACCGTCCCCAGAAGAAATCACTATGGCAACCACAACCAACACTCCATGCGTCAAACAGTCAGCAGAAACGCACTGAAAATGATTGAAAGAAACAACAACAGGCTGCGTTCAATTCCTCCATCTGAACAAAAAGGGGAAGAGAAGGAGAGAAACATAGATTTCTTCTACCACGTTTATTTATTTTTCTGTTTTTGCTTCAAAGTTCCAGCTGAATCCTGCCCGAGCGCGCTGCCAGACAATGAGTCTGTGTGTGTGTTTGTGTGTGTGTGTGTGTGTGTGTGTGTGTTTGTGTGTGTGTGGGGGGGGGCGTGAGTGGGGTTAACTGGATGTAGTGGGATTTATGGTACAGTATTGACAGGGTTGCGTTGTCGAGGCGATGACTGTGGTCTGGCAGCGGCCGCGGCACCCGCGCTCTTGCCAAGTCTGTTGCTTTGAAAAACAGAAGCATCAGAAAGCTGCAGATTCACCCCCCCCCCCCCCTGCAGTGTGGAAGTCTCTTGAGAAGACGCCCAGAAGCACCAGATCAGGACAGATCTGCTCATGGAAGCGGATCAATCTGGGATTTATGATTCGGTTACAGTGGCATCGTTTTACACCCGCCACAAGATTTGTTTCTTTCTCTCTCTCTCTCTCTCTGGTTACTGACTGACCGACAGTAAACACACACACATACACACACGCACACACACATACACACCGTTTAGCATGTACACCTCTCATTCACTCGAAGACCAGACTAGATGCCATTTCATCAACCTTACTCTCTAAGCTTCAATGGGGGGCTGGGGGGGGGGGTCTGTGTACGCTGCAAGGGTGGAGGGGGGGTGGGGGGCACACACAGAAGGTTGAAGTAGGCATGGTCTGGTTTTCCTTATGTTCTAATCCACCACAAATGTGTCACAAATAGTCTTTTATTGTATTTTTTTTATATCTCTAATTCCCACTTGATTCCTACAATGGTAACAAAACAAGAAAGACAACCCAGAAAGACAAAGAAAAAAAAAAAAAAGGAAATACTCAGTCATTGTTTGAAAATCACGCTTTGATAAGATCACATACAGATAAAGTCTGTCCTCTGACACCGACTGCTCTCCGGCCGGTGTAGAGCCAAGCACATTTGGACAAAGGTATTTTTTTCTTTTTTCTTTTTGTGTGGAGCCAAGCCAGGCTCCTGAACTCTGAACGAGACGGAGAGAAAGGAGAGAAAACAGAGAGCCAAGAGTGAACAATAGCTCCGACACAGTGATGACCATGTTCCACCGCACACAGATTCATCCCATTCACTGTCTGTCCCTGTTTGAACCTTATTTCTGTGTGTGTGTGTGTGTGACAGAGGGAGAAAAGCACTTGTCCATTCATGGGCGTAGTATTTAGTGCAGGCCTGGGTGTTTACAGGTCCCTTACTCTATTTAATGCTCATTTTCCTCATTTTCCATTGGGTGACAGCCTTCAGGTTCAACTGAGTTTCTGAGTTGTCTCGCCCCCAATTCGCGCCCCCCCCCCCTCTCCACCTTCTTTTGACTTAGGGAGCCCTGGTCCTTTGGCACCCGGCATAACTCCGTCATCTCTGATCTCAGTCCTGCTCAGCCAAGAAGTCTGTGGTGGTCTTGCTGCTCTGAGGTGCGACGGGCCTGGGTGTGTGGGGCCGCCTCGGGCTCTGCCCTCCCCCGCCCTCGCTGTCTGTGTTGGAGGAGGATGGGGGCAGGGGCGGGGGTAGCCTGGGGAGGGGCACAGAGGAGGGGGGCGGTATCCGCGTGGAGATGGTCGACCCCGAGCTGCCGTCGCCCCGGAGGCTCTGGATCCTGCGGCACTCCTGGCAGATGCGCACGTGGCTGCAGCCGCGTGCTGGCAGCATGGCAGGGCCGGGGTTCGGGGGAGGTGGGGTGGTGCTGGCCCCCATAGGGAACTCCAGGATTCGCTGGGGCCCGGGACCCAGGTCTGCAGCTGCCGGCCCTTCTGCTCCTCCTCCACCAGCACCAGCACCAGCACCACCTCCCCCTTCCCCGGCTCCGCCCACCAAGGGCCCCGCTCCGCCTGTCGGGGTCCCAGCTCCGCTGTAGAGCTTCCCGTTGCTGAGGCGCATCTCCCGGACCAGGCGCAGGGGCCTGGGGGCCCCCAGGGCCACGCGGCTTGGGTGGCGCAGGGCGGCAGAGCTGGAGGCGGGCCTGCGGCGGCGGGAGCGGGAACTCTTCTTACAGGAGACGGCGTTTCGGAACTCGGTGAGCATCTCCTGACAGACAGACACCTTGGAGAGGGGGAGGAGCAACGGAAAAGAGGAAGGAGGGGGAGAAAGGAGAAAAGAGGGTAGAGCCGAGGGTAGGAAAAGGGGGAGGGGCCGAGGTATGCAAAGTAGGCAGATGGCAGGATGAAACAAAATCAAGGCGGGAGGCAGGAAAGATAACATCAGAGGGATGGCGATGGAGAAAAGCAAGAAAAAACCAACAAGGTAGGTGGAGGTAAAGACAAAGATGACACAGGCATGGCAAAGATGTGACAAGAATTGTGGGAGTTGTAGTAGGAGGGGAACAGACGAAGGAAGAGAGGAAATCACAAGGCAATGGGGGAGCATGTTGGGATGGGTAGAAATGAGAGGATATCCGAGGAGTAGAGAGAGTTATTACAATAGAAACACAAAACACCTAAATGTTTAATAAATGGGCGCTCCATAATGACACTGTACACAATGAACAGAGAAAGGCAGGCCTGAAAACACCCCCGCCCCCACACACACACACACACACACACACACACACACACACATACCTCTTCCAACTTTCCACATGAGCCACTCAAATGTCCAATCATCTATCCACAACACACACACACACACACACACACACACACACACACCTACACAGGCACACACACACACATCACCACATTTCCTCAAAATGATAAATAAAATGAAAATAATGTGCTTACATAAACAGAAACAGTACTCATTATCAGAGAACAGAGACTGATGGCCCAATGACAGGAGGTATGAGGTGAGTTTGAGAGAGAAAGAAAGAGTGAGAGGAAAAGGGAGAGAGAGAGAGAGAGAGTGAGAGAGAAAGAGAAAGAAAGCGAGAGAGAGAGAGAGGGGGATGCACAGTACGATGGGTGAGACGTAATCCAGGAATGGAAACAGAGTACCAGCGCACAGGTGAGGCGTGTAAAGGAAGATACATTGTGACATTTAATGCCAAGGGAAAACAAAGTCACACCCTGTGCCTTTTTCATTGCCAGCAAATATTGCCAAAGTCTCAATATTGCTTCTCCGTATGTAACACGTTTAGCTCATGGTCACGCGTCACCAGCACAGAACGCGACCTCGCAGTGGCAGGTTATTATGTGTTAATTATGTACAGAGCGTCTCTCTCTCTCTCTGGGCACTAACGCCATCGCAGTACAACCATCATTGTTCTGCGACACATGCACATAACATAGCACATGGAACCCCCAACAGTATAGTGCACGCACACACGCACGCACACACGCACGCACGCACGCACGCACGCACACACGCACGGCACGCACACCACGCACGCACGCACGCACACACCTTAACACACCCTAACACACACACACACACACACACCACACACACACACACACCCTAACACACACAGCAAGATGGAAAACACACAGATGACTAAAGTAAATGAATTGAACGCTCTCAAAAACACACACACACACGCACACAGACATATATATTACACACACACAAACGGTAGATACCCAAGCGCACCATTAAAACAAGCAGAAGGGTTGGCGGGTTGCCATGGTGACCTACTGGGGTGTGTCTGGGGGTTCGGCGAGGGCAGGTGTGGGGGCGTACCTCGTCGCTCTCCGCCGACCGCCGCGTGGACCACACAAACTCCATGATGGCCACGAACACGGCGATGATCAGCCACAGATGAGGACCACGAAAATGCCACCGATGTTCTCCATGCCAAGGCGCTGGGAGGGGTGAGGGGGTGGAGGGAGGAGGAGGGAGGAGGGGGGAGGGAGAGGAGAGGAGAGAGAGAGGAGGGAGGAGAGGGGAAAGAGAGGGAGAGGAGAGAGGAGGAGAGGGGGAGGGAGAGAGAGAGAGGGGAGAGGAGAGAGAGAGGAGGGAGGAAGAGAAAGGGGGAAGAGAGAACAGGAGGAGAGAGGGGGAGGAAGGAGGAGGGAAGGGGGGAGGAAGGAGGAGGAGGGGTGGTGGAGGGAGGAGGTAGCAGGAGGACAGAGAGGGGAGGAGGGGGGGAGGAGGAGGCGAGGGGAGGACAGAGCAGAGTGAGTATGGAGACCACTACACTGTCCGGGATAGTGTAGTGTATCGGCTATGAGTGTTTGACTGAGTCCTAGAACGGTACTGGGTTCGATTCCCAGACCGTTCAGCAACCATTGCACCCCTAACCCTAAGGAGGGGGTGGCAGTAGCTGAGGAGGTAGATAGAACTGTTGTCTGGCAACTAAAGGGTTGCAGGTTCGATCCCCCTGAGTGTCGAGGTGTCCCTGAGCAATATGGCTAACCCTAACTGCTCCCTGTTTGCTGGTTGTTGCCTTGCATGCTGGTGGTGTCCGTTCATCAATGGGTGAATGTGAGGCGATTTGGATAAAAGTATTATATAACTGCAATCCATTTACCATTTAACAGTAAGCACTTTGAGACTGTTATTAGGGTCTATAAATATAAAATTAACTTATGTCCACTGATGTCCAACGTCTCATATCCTTGAGCAAGATGCCGAAACTCTACGCTGTGTACTGAATCCACTGTTTCGCATAATCACTTCTGCCTAATGACAATATATTAGTAAAATGCCATTACTAAAATACTAATAGAAAAAAAAGGTGACATGCATTTTTATGCATTGCATCACTCAGTTATTTATGAGGAGCCGTGAGGGACATTATTCAGAAATAGCGTGCATATACACATATGAAACCAAAGTCATTCACACACTATACTGAAAACCTCACACATACACAAGTGAAAACCTTTCACACAAACAACTGAAAATGATACGCTCACACATACAACTGAAACGCTTTCACACACACTACTGAAACTTTCAAGTTTCAAGTATTTTATTGTCACTTCACAGTTTACAAAAGTATAAGCAGTGAGTGAAATTCTGACGTGCAAAACGCCCGACAGCCGACCGCAGTTATAAAAGAATACAATAGAAATAGAAAAGAAAACTATATTAACAAGTTACAAAAAATCTAAACAAAAGAAAACTATAAGATAAAATAAAGTATACAAAGATAAAATAAAGTATACAAAATCACAAATTCACACACACTACTTAAACGCTTTCACACACACTACTGACATGCTTTCACACATACTAGTAAAATGCACTCAAATACCCATCTGAAAAACTTCCTCTCACACACAAGTGAAACCATTCACATACTATACTGAAAACCTCGCACACACACAAGTGAAAACCTCTCACACATACTACTGAAACACTTTCACACGCACAACTGAAACACTTTCACACAGATGTAACAGAGTTAGAAATTAAGTATAGTGTTATATGTGATTTTCACCATAATAAAGCATCTTTGTTTTGAATATGTGATTTAGAGCCCCCGGTGGACGGTTTGTGTACTGCAGATCTGCTGCGCTTTGTTTGTGTGCCTCTGCCATACCCGATCAGAGAAGCTATGCTCTGCATCGGGTAGGTACATCGTACTTAAACACTCCCCACTGTATATTAGTCTTCCAATAGCAAGATGTTGTTTAAGTTGAAAACTTCGACATATTAAATGTGTGATATTATTTCCTATGCATTGTGACGATCTGGTTCCGTGTTAATGTACTGACGAAAAGTTTGTTAATGTTTTCTGGCCATGCGGTTAGCAAGTATTCCCGAATGCTAGTTAGCAGACATTCTCATTGTGTAGACATTCTGTCTGGCGTGTCTGGCTTGCTAGCTAGCGCTGATAGTGTTACTGTAAAGTAGCATAGCACGTAATGTAGCCTGGGTAATACAATGCACTTCTTTTACTTTGCTTGTGCAGATGCTGCAATAGAAGTCCACCTTTGCCTGAAGTCATGTTTTTGTTCTCTTTTTCTAAGGTATGTTGCTCCAAGTATGAAATGTAAATAGGTTATGATGAAGTGCTGTAACTTTATGTATTTACAGTTATGCCCACTCTGCATGGGAAGTTATGAGAATTATTAAGGAAAATATATTTCTCCTATTTCTGTTATTTCTACATTATTGCATTCGTGTTAAAGGATCAGAGAAGCTATGCTCTGCATCGGATGCTGCAATAGAAGTCCACCTTTGCCTGAAGTCATGTTTTTGTTGTCTTTTTCTAAGGAATAAATGCAAGATATCTCCATAACGTGTCTCAATCCCTGACTGCCTTACAACCGTTACACACACACGTGAAATGCTTTCACACATACTAGTAAAATGCACTCATATACACATCTGAAAAACGTACACACAAGTGAAACCATTCACATACAATACTGAAAACCTCACACACACACACGTGAAAACTTTTCACTTGTGTGTGAGGATTTCAGTTGAACAGGAAGGCATTTTTGTTGAACAGGAAGGCGTTTTTGTTGCTAACCATTATGGCATTGACAAAGAAGAGCTATTGCCTGAACTTCAAACCAATAATAAATATTTCAATATAATAATATTCTAATAATAATAATATTCCAGACATTGACATAACCATTAATGAGACCACAATGGACTTTATTCAGCAAATTAATCTACTTGAAAATGATGGGAACCATGGGATAGATATGTTTTCTTCAATTCTACATTTTCTCCAGTAACTAACATGGAAGTTATGTTATGTTTTTTTAAGTATACCTTAAACAGGCATTAGGTAAATGTTTGCCTCTTTTAATTAATATGATTAATGTATGATAATGTAGCGACCCGTCCAGGGCCGGTGCGTTCAAATACAGTAAATAGAGGAGAAGTGAACTTGCAATTTGTGCATTTATTAACAGCAGATGGATAGATGCACATTTAACCATAACCACACCAAAACATTACCAACAACCAGCACAGATGTCTCATTCTTAGCTCCACACTCATAGCTCACGTGCTCCCTCTCCCAATTTCCACTCTCCCATCGTGACTTCCTTGACCAGCCTCCTCTAGCCCCTCAACCAACCACAGGAAAACTGTATTGCTATGCAACCTGGCACAAGAATTTCCTTCGGGATTAATAAAGTTCTATCTTATCTTATATCTTATCTTAAAACTCAGCACATTTAATACAGGCCATAACTGACAGTCAGTGTGACACAACATAAACTACAACTTCACCATCAGGTCACATTACAGGGTTACTACAATATGCATTATAAACAGTATAACGAGAATAATGGTCCAACACACACACACACGTTTGACATTGGGAACATTGGTGTAGAGGTGAAGTTGTCCTTTATGGATGAACTCGACGGAGGCAGTTGGGGAAAAGCCAAAGGTACCACATACGCTCCAGTTGTGAAGGGCAATATCTTCTGTAGTTTGGATGGCCCTTCCTCTTCTCATATAAAAACAGAAAAACATAATTGGTATTTCATCCAAATAAAATGTATCTGAAAACATCTGCTGATACAGAATAAATTGTCCAATAAGAGTATTTTACTTCTCAAAACCAAAAGATCTAAACAATGAATCACTTATAGTAATTAATTTATAACAACAATTTATAACCTTTCATCTTTCAACAATCTCAAGGTGCTAGGTGATAATGATACAATAAGAGAACAAAGACATTTAAGCTATAATGTTTTGGTTATATAGCTATGTTTTCTTTTTTTTTAAAGTACAGTAAACTATCAATGACCTGCATCCTGGAGATAGTCTGTCCAGGAGGTACTGTCTCCTCAGTATGCTTGGAGCTGTCTGGATGCCTTCTTACCTTCTCCAGGGCTTCACCCAATCTGTGTAAAGAACATAGAACAATTGTATTAATTATGCAGAATTGAAATCAGGGTTCCTTCCGTAATGGTTCAAAAGCTTACAAATTACGTGTAAATATCACCATCAATTAAAACAGCGAGCATTAGCAAGTCGTCCCTCCACAGCACCACTGTGTTGGGATATTATGTTAGGTTATCTACGTTGTGTGTGAGCATTATTAACGCATTATTAGCATTATTACCGGACATTTAGATCGCAAAGTTTTTAATTGACCGGTCTTTCATATATTTTACCAGTCCAAAAACGATTATTACCGGTCAACGGAGACCCTAGTACAAACCATTATACACCAGATAGCTTATCTTAAGTGTGGAGCAAAAAGCATATCAGCAGTTAAACTCGAAAACATAGGAAAGATCACTTAAAATGCCGACAAATTACCTTGTTGTCCTTGTGCCTGGTGCCGCTGGATAACGGGGCGCCCGTCCTCCTCACTGGCAGTACGCTGCTATGCTGGCGGGAACAGCGACGCGACGGGACGTCCACGTCCGTGATTTGCGCGACAACATTTGGTTGATGCCCAACATTTGACAGGTTTCTGGTATTATATTAATATATATGAATATATATTGGGAAGTAATGCAGCTGCTTCTGTGAGACTACCTGTAGGCTGGGCAAATGCCGTGTCGCGGTGTGTGTCTAGTGCACTTCCTTGTCTGAATCACGTGTTTTCAACCACCTTCCTGTTCAACTGAAACACTCACACACACAAGTGAAACCATTCACATACTATAGTGAAAACCTCACACACACACACAAGTGAAAACCTCACACACACACAAGTGAAAACTTCACACACACACAAGTGAAAACTTCACACACACACACAAGTGAAACCATTCACAAACTACAGTGAAAACCTCACACACACAAGTGAAAACCTCACACACACACACACACACTACTGAAACGCTTTCACACACATAACTGAAACGCTTTCACACACACTACTGAAACACTTGCTGATGGCGCAGGCGGATGCGCACCGCAAGCCGGCGGAGCAGAGGGAGGCTGGCCAAGGAGAGGCCTTGGTCAAGAGGGGTCCGGTCTCGACGGAGCCTTCGAGGGCTGGGTCCGGAGAGGGCGAGGTGCCACAACCGACCCGGGAGGCGGTGCAGCAGACAACCCGAGAGGCGGTGCAGCAGACGACCCGAGAGGGGGGGGCGCGGCACCACATGGCCGCGCAGATGATGTAGGGGGCCCGAGGGATTATGGGAAATGTCATGTCTGTCACGGGGGTATAAAAGGGGTTGATGCTCAGCGGGCAGGTTGTTCATGTGCACAATAAAAGCGTGTGTGTGTGTGTGTGTGTGTGTGTGTGTGTGTGTGTGTGTGTGTGTGTGTGTGTGTGGTGTGTGTGTGTGTGTGTGTGTGTGTAAACAATAATTCAAAGTTCCACACCCGTATTTATATGAAGAGGGAAGAAGTCTCATACGGTCCAGGGCAAGGCAGGCGGGTGGGTAGTCAGGCAGGCAAGGGTTATACACAAGACGGGTTCTCAGACAGGCAAAAGGTCAAGGCACACAGTCACTTCTGGTAGTCTCAGAACTCACACACAGCATCTCTGTCTCCACTCTTCCTCCTTCTCCTCCTCCTCTTTCTCTCCCACGTCCGTTCCTTCTTCCACTTCCACTTCCACTTCCACTTCCACTTCCACTTCCAGCACAACCACCCCCTCTTCCAACTCTCTCTCCTCCACTCTCTTCTTGACTCTCCATACCACCCAGGTCCTCTTATTTATTTCCTGTATGCCAGGCCCTGATTGGCTGCCGTGGAGTGCTCTCAACGAGCCACAGCCAAATCCAATGAGGCTAATTGCCTCTCTCCAAACACTTGTCTCACAGGCTTCCTCTGGGGGCCGAATGGGGGATTTCGGCCCCCCATACTGTTTCCAAAGCTCTCCTCCTATGCTCCTCAGTGGCCGGCTGCCACATACCCTCCCCCTTAGCTCCGACCGGGAGGGAGAGGCGGCCCAGCCCTTCAAGGCGTCTCTCCTGGACCTGACGCCTGGGGCTCCGCCAGTGGGCAGGTTGTACCACCATGAAAGACACCCACTGAACTTCTATTCTGAACCCCAGGTCAGCATGTCGTGTTGCTTGTGTGTGTGTGTGTGTGTGTGTGTGTGTGTGTGTGTGTTGTGTGTGTGTGTGTGTGTGTAAACAATAATTCAAAGTTCCACACCCGTATTTATATGAAGAGGGAAGAAGTCTCATACGGTCCAGGGCAAGGCAGGCGGGTGGGTAGTCAGGCAGGCAAGGGTCATACACAAGACGGGTTCTCAGACAGGCAAAAGGTCAAGGCACACAGCCACTTCTGGTAGTCTCAGAACTCACACACAGCATCTTTTCTCCACTCTTCCTCCTTCTCTTCCTCCTCTTTCTCTCCCACGTCCGTTACTTCCACTTCCACTTCCTCCACTTCCACTTCCACTTCCAGCACAACCACCCCCTCTTCCAACTCTCTCTCCTCCACTCTCTTCTTGACTCTCCATACCACCCAGGTCCTCTTATTTATTTCCTGTATGCCAGGCCCTGATTGGCTGCCGTGGAGTGCTCTCAACGAGCCACAGCCAAATCCAATGAGGCTAATTGCCTCTCTCCAAACACTTGTCTCACAGGCTTCCTCTGGGGGCCGAATGGGGGATTTCGGCCCCCCATACTGTTTCCAAAGCTCTCCTCCTATGCTCCTCAGTGGCCGGCTGCCACATACCCTCCCCCTTAGCTCCGACCGGGAGGGAGAGGCGGCCCAGCCCTTCAAGGCGTCTCTCCTGGACCTGACGCCTGGGGCTCCGCCAGTGGGGCCACGTCGGCGGCAGGACCCAGGGTGAACCTGTCCGCCAGGTCGACCCCTTCCCCACCCCCTGGGGCGTATCTCCCCTCGCCGGGGGGTCCCCTCCTCGAACGGCCCGCTCTGGTCGTACTCCAGTCGGCTCTGGAGCAGGTACCTCCTGTACCGCACCCCCTTCCGGCTCATCTGTGGCGCCGCCTCCTGGGTTGTCCGTGGCACCGCCTCCCGGGTCGTCCGTGGCACCGCCTCCCGGGTCGTCCGTGGCACCGCCTCTCGGTTCATCCCGTGGCACCCCCTAGCTGCTACAACATGAAACTGTTTCTGAGAAGTTTTGGATGAAAACACTGCTGTGCCACGAAAGCAACCTTGACTTGACTGAATTAGTTTCAGTTGAAATTCTGTGACATGCAGGAATGGTTTGGAATAAATAATGTTTGGGCGATTTAATAATGTTTAATAATTTTGCGTGCTCCTCTTAGAATCAAATTGGTTTAAAATAGCTAAAAACGTAATAGCCAAAATAGCTAAAGGTTTTTTTTATTTCACTTCAATTAAGATTAGCCCATTTTATCTGAACCCCTCGACAAGTTTGCTTTATAAGTTTGCTCACGGGGACATTGATGCAGACGTTACCATTTATTCAGACACGACGCGCTCGAATGAGCCGGCACAAACAAGCGAATGGAACACGTGCATTTACACACGCACACACACGCACGCACACACACATACGTGCACACATGCACGCGTGCCAGAAAGTGTGTTCGTGTGTCCCTGTGCCCCCTTGCCGTCCAATAAAACCCCCATTAAGGGCCACATGGCAGACATTCAGAACAGTGGATTGAGCCTAAGCACTCTTCACAAGGACATTAGGTTAGCCATTAGCCATTAGCCGACCTGTTAGAGGATAGCCAACTGCCTATGGGGGGGAGTGGGGAGGGTAAGGAGGGACTGACCTTTGGCCCGGTGGTCCTCCTCCTTGGGACACTGGCCTCCCTCCCACCACCTCCTCTTCAGAATCTCCAGACGGTTGTTCTCCTGCAGCTGCAGGATTCCCAGCGTGATCTCATCTCTGAACGGAGAGCCTGGTGGCCGGGCACGCACACAGGAATGCACACACACACACACACACACACGCACGCACGCGCACACACGCACGCAAACACACGCACGCACACACGCACACACGCAAAGTCACAAATGAGCAACGAGAGGAAATCCAACCGGGACGGACGGCTGGCAGGATGTGAGGATGGAAGGACAGAGGAAAGGGAGGAAGGGAATATAAGGGAGGGTGGAAGGACAGAAGGAGTGAAATAATGAAGGAAGTGAAGGAGGAAGAAAGGAGTGAGGTGGCCGATCGCCAAGGGGAGGCGCTGAGAGCTCAGAGGAGGTAAATGAGACAAAATGAGAAATGAGTACAAAAAAAAGCTCTGGCAGGATGAAGGACTGTGTGAGGAGGAGGAGGAGGAGGAGGCGTGTCCTCGCAGGGCGGGGATGAACAGAGAGGATTATGGGGAAGATAAAGTGTGAGATTACGAGCCGAGGCCGCTCAATAGCAAGCCGCCAGCCACCCATGGTTAAGCACAGATCATAGACTAAGAAGACACAAATCGGGTGAAAGAACGCGTTTCAACAACATAACAGACAGTCACAATAAAGAGGAGGCTGGTGGAGTCACCGCGGCTCTCCTGACTCTCAGTCCTTGCTCTCTGTCTATCGATCTGTCTAGCTCATTAATACATCGATCCATAGCTATAATGATTACTGAATACAAACACATGATTCTACAGCCTTGCTATTCTGAATGAGTAACATACTACTACTACTACTACTACTACTACTGCAGCTATTGCTACTACTACAACTACTAGCACTACTGCTATTGCTACTACTACTACTACTACTGCTACTACTACTAATGGTATTGCTACTACTACTACTACTACTGCTACTACTACTAATGGTATTGCTACTACTACATGCCTCCTCGGTGCTCTTGACGAAACACGGCTGGGGTCTGCTTGGAGCTGCATGAAGTTTCCACGATGCCGCTCGGTAGGTTCTGTGTTAGCGGGAAGTTGCTGGGGACAGGAGGAGATCTGGCTAAGCGGTCTGCTCTTTTTCCGGTTTTTCTGCCCTGGTGTTGCCTGCAAGACACGAGGAAACTGGTCAATCTCCCTATCCTATCAGATCGTGTGTGTGCGCACGCTGTGCTATGGGTGTGCGGTTTTTAAATAATGCAATCGTCTCACCAGAGGAAAAAACTTAATTGGAGATAAAGCAACAGTCACACAAGGTTTCAGACAGACACACAATCATAGCATTGTGTGTGTGTGTGTGTGTGCCGTGTGTGTCATTGTGTGTCGTGCCGTGTGTGTGGTGTGCGTGTGCGAGACGACTTTGATAAATGCTTAACCGCGGGTCAACAGTGAGAGATTAGGAGTCAAGAAACTGCACACTGATAACATTTGGCCGTTCGAGAAGAAAACTTCTAGAGGAAGTGAAAAATCCTTAATGACACAAAAAAAAGACAAAGAAGATTGAGAGAAGAAAATGACTTCCTCATCACATAACCGATGTGCCATATTTTACAAAGACAAGCGAGCAAATCGAAATAAATTCGAAAGCAGCAGGTAGTACGCTGGGGGGGCGGGATTCGACATGCTCCGAAAACAGGAAAGAGGTGAATAAACGTACAATTACATTTTGTATCGGCTAGCTAGCGTTCTGTCCGAAGAGAAAGGAAAAGGAAAAAGAATAAGAGAATAAGAGAGTAGGGTTAGAGGAGGGCAAGCGGGGAGGGGGGGAGGCTCTGGTGCCTGATGTAATCACATGGTGTCATCTGCTGTGTGTGTGTGTGTGTGTGTGTGTGTGTGTGTGTGCGTGCGTGCGTGGAGGAGATATGGAGAATTGTAACAATGTATGACATCAGGAGAGGTTTGTTTGTGTGAGCCGACACAGAGCACCGAGGTTCTCAATATCGTCTTTGAGTGGTGGTGCGCACACACAAGCTCGCAATCTTCCCCCCCTATGTACACACACACACAAAACACAGAAAAGCAAATAAATAATTTCACACAATATAGTTTAGCTCACTCTTACAAACAAATGCACACATAGTATCTTGTGTACACACACACACACACACACACGCACGCACGCACACGCACGCACACGCACGCACGCCTGAAGCGGTGGTATAAGTAAACACAAGCAGTCAGCCACTTAACACAAACACAAACAACCATAAAGACAACAGGAGAGGAGCTCAGAGACACAGAGCAAATATGGAGATAACATGACACCTCCGGGGTACTGATGACACGCACGCACACACACACACACACACACACACACACTCACGCAGATGCACACACACTTACAATCAAACAAACAAACATACATAAATACACAGATACATAAACATATTGTTTGACAAACATGCATGATACACACACATTAATACATACTGTACACACACACACACACACACACACACAGATACACACACACATACTGTACATACAAACAAACAATGCATACATACACACACACACAGACATTAACAAATTAAACAAACAAGAAAACAAACAGATACACACATGCACACACCCACACACTCACACACATGCAAACACACACATCTGAGCACACAGGGTGTGTGTGTGTGTGTGTGTGTGTGTGTGTGTGTGTGTGTGTGTGTGTGTGCGTGCGTACCATGAAGAAGGTCATGGTGGAGCCTCCGTGGATGGTGCCGTACTCGATGTTGGTCTGGTCGGCCAGGTCGTCCGGGGACTCGATGGGCACCTCCATCCGCTGCACTGTCAGGAAGGCGGCCAGGTTGGCGGTGTAGGACGAGATGATGATCAGGGTGAAGGCCCACCTGGAGGGGGCGGGCACAGGACGAGAGAGAGAGAGAGGGGGGGGGAGGGGGGGGGGGCTCATGTTTCAGTCTGGGGCTTTTTGTTGTCACAGGGACTTATATGTTGGAAAAAGGATCTATAATGTGATACAACGGGGGACATAATTTGTCATGATTTACCACGGTAGCTTTTATTTTGCTTTGGAAGAACCATCTTCAATAGGCTACATTAAGTCACCCAGAACCATTGTGCATTGAATAAGAAAACTGTGTAGAAAATTCAAATAAATAATGAATAGAGAGCGAACCAAAATTAATAGACCTGAAAAAGTAATTGTGAAATTAAATCTGACTATGCCGGTGGACAACATTCTGAAGTATTATATTGAATATACTGTATATGAAATATTAAAACCTCTTTATAAGCAGTCTGGCTTCATCATGTTTTTAACACTCAACACACAAATGCACACACACACACACACTCAACACACAAATGCACACACACACACGTCCACACACACGTCCACACACACGTCCACACACACACACACACAAACACAACACACACAAACGTGCACACACACACACACACACACACACACACACACACACACAGACACACACAAACGCGCGCACACACACACACACAAATGCACACACACACACACACACAGAAGCAGCAGCTCTTACTTACCACACCCCACTGACACATCTGGTCGACAGGGCCCTGGGCATGATCTCCGAGCCCTGCTGCATGAAGCCGCCCACGGGGAACCACAAGCTGTTCCCCAGGGTGTACTGGTTCTCCAGCAAGTCCCTGCGGTCCCGCAGACACGGGTGGGGATTGTACCACTCGTAGGGGCTCAGCCTGGGCGCAGGACAATATATGGGTCAGACATCAGGGACATATGCAACCCTGTGGAACCCACAAGGATATCATCTGCCATAGACATATAATATATATAATGTAATGTGTCATGTAATATAATATAGTGCAAAATAATAAAAATATAAGCCGTTATATGAGGCAATCCAATCAAACCATATAAACGTGGAGATAAAGTGAAATACAATATAATATAATAGGAGAGAGCGTGCTGTATAGCGCAATATAATAGTGATATGTAATATCAGGAATATCATAAATATCATATCAGCCTGTACCACCACAGTAAGCGTGTGATATTATATCTCGTGTGGCTCCATCTTCGCCTTGTGATTTATGAGGAGGGAGGCGGGTGGTGAAACGTGACAAAATAAGGAGAATCCAGGAGAATCTCTGTGGGGGTGTGACTGTCTGCTGGTGAGACTGGGAGAAGGGGGGCAGGGGGAGGGAGAGATGCTCTGACCTTGCAGCCAGGAAGAGGACGCAGCTGACCGCCAGGTAGGCCAGCAGCATGAAGAGCCACACGGCCGGAGAGAAGGGGTCCAGGAAGGAGAAGTAGCCGGGCTTCCTCCCCTGGTGGGGGGGGGGGGGGGGAAGAGAGAGGGAGAGAGAGACAGAGACAGAGAGAGAGAGAGAGAGAGAGAGAGAGAGAGAGAGAGAGAGAGAGAGAGAGGGTGAGAGAAAGGGAGGTTATTAATGAGGAAGATGGAGGGGTAGGAGATGAAATAGAGAAGAGAATATGGGAAAGCGGAAGTGACTGTTACAATTTAGTTCGTTTCAATTCATCATTTAGTCAGACACTTATATCTAAAGTGACATGTGTGTGACTAAATGTGTATTTATTTGACACGTGTCATTCATGAGCAAGGCATCTTGCTCAAAGATGAGTGCACAGACTGCAGGGAGCGTTCGAACCCAACATCATTTGGCTGGCAAATCAAACGGCAGAACCAGGACTACACTTTAGCCACTACAAAAGAAGATGTGAGAAAGTGAGAAAGAAAGGAAAGAAAGACGGATGGAAACAGAGGCGGAGAGGGCGCTGGCCAAAGATAGATCGACACCAGGGAGCCAGATATAGAGACAGGCCTATAGATTAGGGGTGGGGGGTGGGAAAGGACACCTTGTGTTAAAGCGACGAATGAATGCACCACGCTTCGCGACCACAGGGGGGCAGTGTCGGCGACTGCATTCCCACCAGCAGGCTTTGATACCTAATGCAGCAGCGATCCATAAACGGCCGGTGTCACAATGAATGGCTCTTGGCTGGTGGCCCGACACCTCATTAGCGATGTAAAGCTGCCACCCTTATCTAGTCCCCCACACCCTCGCTGCGGAGGAAGGTGAGTATCGTCCGCAGGGCTTCGGTGTGGACACACTGGAAGTCATTTACCTTATCACGAGTCTGGGCAATATTGAGATATCTCACGGTGGTCGCCCCTATCCTGTATACAAGTGGATACTCTCACTCTGGCTCCCAAAGCCACATTTTAAGGTTAGAACATTCTTGTGAGGGCAACTTCTTACATTTTTGTGCATCCACTTGCCCATCAACATTAATCAGTGTTCTCATAACGTCCCAGTGAAGTAGTTCATAGTAGTTTGCTCGGGGCTGCAAATCATTCGACAGTCATCATATTGAAAGGCTCTTTACCATTAGATGTGTTTTAATCATGTATATATATATAATATATACACAGTATAAGTCATCAATTCCCCCATGAACCCCAAATGCATCGGAGGTGACACCAAGTGTGGTCCTGACCCCAAGTTTAGAAGACACTGCTCTAAGACATACGGCACCAGGTGAGATGCAGTTCAGACTACAGTGGAGGATAGTGAGAAGTGTGTGGTCCTATGGCGGGATGACCTCTGACCCCCGTACTCACCAGGTGAACTCTGTACAGGATGCTGATCCCCAAGGTCATGAAGGGCTTGGAGAAGTCAATGACCTTCTCTCGCTCCGAGGTGATGGTGAAGCTAGCCACCGCCAGGTCCGCTTTCTGCAGGGTGGAGACAGAGAGACAGAGAGACAGAGAGACAGAGAGAGAGAGAAGGAAGGAGGGAGGGAGAGACAGACATACAAAGACAGAGAGAGAGAACCAGAGAGCCAGAGACAGAGACAGAGAGACAGACAGAAACAGAGACAGAGACAGAGAGACAGAGACAGAGGGAGAGAGTTAGAGAGACAGGGACAGAGAGACAGATAGAGAGACAGAGAGAGACAGACAGAGAGACAGAACGAGAGAGTTATAGACAGAGACAGAGAGAGACAGACAGACAGACAGAGACAGAGAGGCAGAGACAGAGAGAAAGAGACACAGACAGACAGACAGAAACAGAGACAGAGAGACAGAGACAGAGAGAAAGAGAGACAGAGGCACAGACAGAGACAGAAACAGAAACAGAGAGAGAGACAGAGCGAGAGAGATAGGGAGAGAGAGACAAAGTGTGAGTAACACAGAAATACAGCATGCAAAAGAGAAGTGCAACTGTGGAGAGGGAGATAAAATTAGAACAAGGGGCACCACTGGAAGCGGTGGTGTTGGGGAGGTTGTTATACAAGCGATTAGAGGCCGCTGTGTGTTTGGCTAGTCAAGGACAAATCCACGCTCTGTTCTGATACATCGGGGAAGAACAGGCAGCAATGGCGAAAGTAAACAGGAAGAAAGCAAACGGAAAACAAAACAAAATGCAGAGAGCCGAACTCACACTGTGTCCATAGCTACACAATCACAAGCACACACAAACATGCACACATCCAGATGGGCACATATGACCGCAGACTTTCAGTATACAGTACATGTAGACACAGCTGCAACACACAACCACAACGGCAACCCCCGCCCCAGTCACCCAACCATACACTCAAACACTCACCCCTCCCACCCACACACCCACCCCTCACACCCTCACACCCACACACTCACCCCTCACCCCTCCCACTGTCACACCCACCCCTACTACCCTCATCACCCACACACACACACACACACACACTTTTCACCCTATTTAACAGGGTTATTTGCACCAAAGTGCTAGCATGCTCTCAAGCTAATGCACCTGTAGGAAGCCCAGTGGGTCTGGGGTCTCCCTGGCCCCTCTCCCGTTCCTCCATTAGCAGGTAATTGATGAACATGGGCTGCTAATGAGAGCTGAGTGATCAGGCCATAGGGAGGCCAGCGGGGTGGGGGGGGGGGGATGGAGAAGGAACCCACACAGGGCCCACAGCCTGTTAATTGAAGTGCGGCGTATGGTAATTAAGCAGAGAGGGGGGGGCCTCATTAGCTCGAATTGCTAGCATGCTATTCGTGGAGTGGTGGGCCGATTGGAAGAGGGGGCAAGACAGAACGGATGGTGGGGGGGGGGGGAAAAGAGAGAGAGAGAGAGAGAGAGAGAGCGAGAGCGAGAGCGAGAGCGAGAGAGAGAGAAGATGGATTTTTAGGAAAGTTGTACAGCTCGTTTTTAGAGTTGGGGGGAAATATCCTGTCCCAGATACCAGTTGTATTCCCTTCTGAGGGGCATTGGAGATTTCAGAGTTTGTTGTGCAGCTAAGGTTTAGGGCTAGTTTGTGTGTGTGTGTGTGTGTGTGCGTGCGTGTGCGTTTGTGCGTTTGTGTCCTCCTCACTCTGTTGATGAGCTCCCCCACCATCCCGGTCCAGGAGCCGTTGGGCTCGGGGGCCCCGTACAGCCCGTCGTCCACTAGCTTGATCCGGAAGGAGAACTTCAAGATGTCCGCCAGCTCCCGGAGCATGTCCACGCAGAAGCCCTCGTACTGGTCGTTGCCCTGGAGCTCCAGGTAGTTCCCCTTGCGCATCACGTACGGGTTCTCCTGCAGACACAGACATGTGGGGGGGGGGGGGGGGGTTGGGATATGGGATGCACTGTTTAGATGGCTGCAAACTACAAGCACTCACAGCGCTGTGCAGGTAAATGTCTTCACATTCAGACACGCACACACAGACGCACACGCACACGCACACACGTAATAGAACACATGGCCTGTGTTCTATTACAGCTCGCTCAAATGGATATATATAAAACAGTGGGATACATGTATGCACAGCGATTGCAATGCCACTGAAGTGCTGATGGCTGATCATTCGGAGCTTTTGCTGAGCCACGATACGTCTGCTGTACATAAATGAATCTAAGTGGTGTCTCCTCTCCTAGGCGGACAAAATGGCTGCTGACGCCACAGAATCTGAGACGCGAGCGGCAATAGGAACCATTTTCTGTGTCATTTTGCACTGAATTGTGAGGTGAGAAAATGCTCGTAATGAGGATTCCAGCACAAAGATAATGATATTCATGAGAATTGCCCTTGTGCCGCAAAATCAGGGGTTTCAAACGCAGTCTATGCAGGGGCCACATCCAGAAATTCTAACAGCTTTGAGGGCCATGTATATATATATATATATATATATATATTGTGACACTCTTACGGGGAATTGGAAGGGTCACTCGACTGAGTACAATAATTTCAATGTCCACACCAGGGTAATATAGTTTAGTTAACCAGTTTATTATATTACCAGGGGAATGAGAGGTAGGGGTTAGTATTGGCCAGTCCGTAATCCATGAGAATCGTCGTTGTCCGTAGGCAGGGGTCTGTACACGTAGGCAGATTCTCGTACAGTCCAGGGTGGGACTTGGATGCGGGTTGTCAGACAGGCGGGGGTCATTCACGAAGCGGGGTCTCATTAAGCCACGGGCACACAGCCGACTCTGTCTCTCCTCCCTCTGCACACAGCACGCTCCTCCAGTTTCGCCTCAGCTACTCCTCCAGTCAGTTATCTTGGCGTCCTTTTTATCCTCTCCTAATTATGTTATTAATGAGCCGCACCTGTCCCCTTTTCGCGGGTGCGGCTGATTCTCCGCTGACGTCATCTCTCCTCGAGATAGACGCGAGCGGCCTCTGTCAGCCATCTGAAATATCTTCCATTCATCACCTCTCCCTGGGGCACTTGCCTCCGGCTGCCACAATAAATACTCTTTTTTATGAATACCACAGGAGGTGATACAGCAAGTCGACCTATTTAAAAAACAATGGCTATTTAACAAGGGACAAGGGACAAAGCGCAACAGTACCTTACTATAAATTAGATATCGATATTTGAGTCTATTTGAGTGTGTGGCATGACTCCCACCATTTAATCAAATCTACTTTTCTTATGTGCTATGTGCATACAACTTACAACTTTCCTTTCTCTAAAGTTTTGTCTGGGAGCTTTTTAAAACTATATTTGCCATTGAGCAGACTGAGGTGCATTTCATGTCATTTTCGTATGAGTTGTTTGCATGGCAATTGCTGGAGCTTACAGAGCTGCCAGTGCACCCACGTATAGGAACACGACTAATGCTTGCTGGGACTTGAAATGCAGCACATGGCAGGAGTTAGAGATGCGGTGTGACAGTGTTAATATAAAGCTCAAATTGTTCGGGCCGGATACAAGTTGGCCGAGGTCCTGATTTTGCGACTTGTTTCACGCATGTGCGCTATATGTTATAAAGTACGGTACCCACAAGAGGACATAATATCTCCTAGCTGTGACATCTTCACATGAGCCATCGGTGGGAGTAGACCCTGCTACTACACGCCAGCCACCCAAGTCACTTCACTGGGGGTCCTCCAATGACCAGGACACAGGTAGTTGTAGTTAAACCGGTTTATTGTAGAGTTGATCATGTTCTGCAGGCAGAGCTGGTGGAAAATACTGACATGGCCGCCCTCTCCTTGTGTGTGTGTGGTGATGGCTGGTTTATCCTGTGGGCCTCCATTTGCCAATGCACCACAGGTTTGCTGGGCCAGGTGAGGCTTCTTAAATAAGCTACCAACCCCACACACACTCCACACACTTACTCTTACTGTTAAAAGCACTTAAGGAATAAACATGCGTTCCATGAGTGGAACACACCACGGCGGCCATCACGCAAGGACAACAAGAAATATGACCTTCCCAACATGGCGGCCCAGAGAGGGGAGGCGCACCGCGACCTTACCAATATGGTGGTGACGATGAGCGTCTTGTTGGCCAGCGTCTCTGAGACGTTGATGTCCAGGCTGGTGGAGTTCATGGCCAGGGTGTTGTTGGAGAACCAGACGCCGATCTGACAGGGGGAGGAAAACACAGGTGAAGGTGATGCCGGAGGGGATCGATTTGAAATCGAAAAAGCTATTGTGGGATAAATAATGCACGGTGAAGCTCCAGCATTGCAGTAAGTGCTCTGCTGTAGCGGCCAGATGCACACACATCATCCATCGCAATTAAGCAGGTGCTGCTCCGCGAATTCAATCCATCTCAGCCATTACCCAGAATGCCTTTGCGTGTCTAACAGAACAGAGCTGTGCCCTGCTGTTGTGTTTCACTCACTGAACACCGTATGCCCTCGTTCGTTTAATTGCGCCCATCAGAGACATTTACCTGTTGGAGTATGTGGACCGTGGAGGTGGGGGGAGGGAAGAAAGTACTTAGAGGAAGATCAAGGAATGGAGAGCAAAAGCAGGAGCGTCCTCAGTATCATGAAAGCCATTTCTCATGGGCTGCGGCTCCATCACCGTGCCTGCTTTCCTATGCCTCCATTTTCTTAAAGGGCATCGGAACCGCCAAACATACAGTATCTGTTTTATGGCACCATAAACCTATTGGGCGGCGTGAGTCTGTGTGGACAGAATATCTGTGTGTGTGTGTGTGTGTGCATGCGCATGAATGCGTGTGCATGAGTGTGATGGTGTGTGCATGTGTGTTTGTCCGTGTGTACGTGAATGTCTGCCTGCGTGCGTGTGAGTGCATGAGTGTGTCGGTGTGTGTGTGTGTGTGTGAGGGAGGGAGACAGGGGATGCCTCCCTCAGTAGGTCAGACCGGAGCCACAGAGGAGACAGAACGTCTTGGTCCCCCCCCCCCTCTCTCCTGCTACACTTCGCCTGGCATTTAAAGCTGCGAGTTTTCCCTGTGCCTGCAGACACTGCTGCAGTGGAGCTGCATTCACAAAGGTGACCAGGCGGTTCAGAGTTAAAATGTTAATCGCAGTCAATTAGGCACCGAACCCTCCCCTCCCACCTCCCCTTCCCCCTGCTCCTCCCCCTACAGAGTTAACATCCAGGCCCGTGTCATCCTGCTGGTACTTAGTGCTCACATGAAGGCTAGCAGGTTGACGCACAGCGCCCCGCGGAGGTATCTTAAAGGCAGGCGGTAAAGAGGAGAGCTGTTTTGTCTCGCCGCCGAACCGTGAAGAAACCGCCTCGATCGAGATTTGTGGCAAGGTGCCCACTTACAAGTTATTAAATCTTAATTTCCTTCCAGCGTGGGTGAAGTGTATCTTTTACTTTTTTTATTTGCTCACTCTCAGTCTTTCTTTCCCCCCCCATCTATCTATCTCTCTCTCTCTGGTCCTGTGTGAATCCCTACTGTAGCTACAGCTACTGAGTTGGTGAGTGAATGATTTCTCTATGGTGGTTGACATGCTGTGGAGCAAGTTGTGAATGATGTTAAGAGACTCGCGCTGCTGAGTTTATAAGTCTCTAACTGCAGGGTTGACATGTTCCCGTGTTTTTCTTCCTACAGGATATTAAAATATCCTTTTGCCCATCTAAGGAAGTTGAGCCTTAACTAATATTAAAAGTGCTGTAAGTAAGATTTAAGCGCTATGTTTTGAGTTGCATCTTTTAGCAATGGAATGGCTCCCTGTCCAGACCCTGTACCCTTGACACCGGAGTCCCCCAAGGCTCAGTACTGGGTCCCCTTCTGTTCTCCTTATACACGAGATCTCTAGGCTCTGTAATTACATCCCACGGCTTCTCATATCACTGTTACGCAGAGGACACCCAACTATTCCTTTCCTTCTTCCCCTCTGAGACCCAAATCGCAACACGCATCTCTAAATGCCTCGCTGACATCAGCAAATGGACGACTGCCAACCACCTGAAGCTTAACCTAGATAAGACTGAGCTTCTCTTCATGCCAGGGAAAGACTGCCCTCAGTTGGACTTACTTGACACCGTTGAGGACATCAAAGTCTCCCCTTCACCGACTGCGAGGAACCTTGGCGTGATACTGGATGACCAGCTGTGCTGCAACGCCAACATCACCTCTGTGGCCCGATCTTGTAGAATTGCTCTCTACAACATCCACAGGATCCGGCCCTTCCTCACACGTGAAGCAGCACAGATCTTGGTCCAAGAGCTCGTCATCACTCGCCTTGACTACTGCAACTCTCTCCTGGCTGGACTCCGCAATCAAACACTTACAACGCATCCAGAACTCAGCAGCGCACCTGGTGTTCAACTCACCAACATTTCCCCATGTAACCCCCCTCTTCCACAACCTCCACTGGCTCCCGGTAATCGCTCACATTAGATTAAAGACACTGGTACTGGCCTACAAGGCTGTCAACGGAACTGCCCCTACCTACCTCCAAACATTAGTCTGACCCCACGACCCAGCCCGAGCGCTCCGCTCACAACTTTGGCTAGACGACTGGTACCTTCTTCACTAAGAACAGGAAAACATTGCTCTGTCAAGTCCCAACTCTTCTCTGTTCTGGCACAGCAGTGGTTGAATGAGCTCCCAGCTGACATCAGGACGGCAGATTCGCTCACCAGCTTCCGCAAGAGATTCAAGACCCACCTGTTCAGAGTTCACCTGGAATTTGGATCACCACCCCCCTGCCTTCTCTCTCCTAACCCTAGCACTTACTTGTGTGTTTGTACAGCTTGGCACTAAATAATAGTACTTGGCTTTGTTTAGCATATTGTATGTTCTTAGATGTTGGTAATGCACTCAGAATGGCACTTCTGCTCTTATCCCAGCTATTATGCAGGCAACCTATATGAAACTCATTCTATTAAACTTGCAATTATGAATGCTTGAAACCTGCTCTATTCTTATCCTTATGCACCATGGCGATATATTGCTGTCTCTTTCTACAAATGTACTCATTGCAAGTCGCTTTGGATAAAAGCGTCAAATGCCCTAAATGTAAATGTAAAAAATGTTGTTGTATATTCTGTTGGTTTGGTCTACATGGTAGTAAGAGGGACAAAGACAACAGGAAGTTGCATTCTGGGATAATTGCCATCGAGGCCTAACCTCATGTTAAACAACATATACTGTATGCAGTTCGAAATAAGAAGAACTAATTAACTCACGCTGAATAGCCAAAGAAAATTTAACTCCAATCCCCCCCCCCCCCCCCCCCCCAACAATATCAACATTTTAATCCACAGCGCAGCGATGAGTTAACGGCATGTTCGCAGTTTTTTTTCCGCATGTCAAGGCATTTCTTCTTCTTGTGTATTTGCGAGTTGCATTTCTTTTGTTGTTGTTTTTGTATAGTTGTAGTTAATTGGCTGTGTGGGGCAGTTTTTAAAATCGTCACTTTCACTTGTTTTATGTATTTATTTGTGCGTTTGTTTGTTTTCTTTCTTTCTTCCACTTCGTCTTCTCTGGGGGCCATTGTAGGAGCCAAAGCATCACAGCAGCAGATTTCACTATCAATCTCCCAGACGCTGAGGGCGAGGAGGGCAGAGGGAGGAGGGGAGGTGGGGGGGGGGGGGAAGGAGGGCAGAGGGGGGAGGTGCGGGGAGGGAACTTGTGATGAGATTGACCCGCCATGTTAAACGCCTCTGTGGGCATTTTCAGATCAGACAGGTGGCCTCTCCCCGACCCCGTCTCCCTTTTGCCTACGGGCGAATGGGACGGAGCGCATGCCGGTGTGACCCCTTACCTCTTTGTGCCCCCCGCGGTGTTTCTCCAGGATCCTCAGGGTGTAGTTGGTCCTTTGACCTTTACTGTTGAACTCCACGTGACCCGTCAGGCCATCGTACTCCACCTGGGCGAGAGAGAGAGAGAGAGAGAGAGAGAGAGAGAGAGAGAGAGAGAGAGAGAAGAGAGAGAGAGAGGAGAGAGAGAGAGAGAGAGAAGAGGATGAAGGGATAAACATAAAGAACAACAGACACTATGTCACTATTATTACTATACTGAGTATTATGAGTGTTATGAGTATTATGAGTGTTATGAGGGTGATTATTAATATGTGGTGTCAGCTTTCTGTTTGAACCAGATCAACCGAAGAGAATGCCGGGGAAAACAAGAGGGAGAGACGGATGAAAAAAAGCAGAGGAAGAGGAAAGCAAGTAAACAGAAACAGAAACTGCACAGAACTCGTTTTAGGGCCTCGTTTTAGGGTCCACTTCACTAGCAGCCCCAGGGCTCCCAGGTCCCCCAGATCCCCCAGGGCTCCCAGGTCCCCCAGATCCCAGGGCCCCCGACTTAAACACAGACAGGGGAGCCGGGATGAGATGGATGGAGATGGCATGAGGAGGGAAGATGGAGCCCGGTGCCCTGCACGGGGGGGGAGGGGGGGCGTGGGGGTGGGGTTAGCTAAGTCAAACTCCAGACCCTCCTGGTCCTGGTGGGGAGCGGACAATGGGAGAGACGATGAGATGAGAAAGAGAGAGACACATGATGACAAGCAGCGAGGCCCGGGGTGGGGGGGCGGTCTACGATTCCATGAGACGACTGCAGACAGAACCGGACAAGAGGCCAGTGTAGTGCGACAGTAGCAGGGAGGGGGGGGGAGACAATAAGAGATGAGCTGACGGCTGGTGTGTGAGGCAAACGGGCGGAGATCTCTTTTTAGTAAATGTTAGTATAGGGCCCAACATCGGGCAGGGGGTGGGGGGGGGGCAATATGAAGAACAGCTTGTCGTCATCCTCCCTGTGGGCTCACCACCTGCAGGGAGAGTCATTGGGGTCGGGTGCATTGTATACCGGGCGGTAGGCAAAAGCAGGGTCCTGGGTGTGCGGATCCCCAGCATCGCTGACTGGTTCTAGGGACATCACCTCACTGGTGGGGAAGGAGCCTGAGCTGGTGCGGGAGGTGGAGCGGTACCAACTAGATATGGTTGGGCTCACCTCCACGCACAGCACCGGTTCTGGAACCAAACTCCTGGCGAGGGGCTGGACCCTCTCCTTTTCCGGAGTTGCCCAGGGTGTGAGGCGCCAGGCGGGTTTGGGGATACTCACAAGTCCCCGGCTGAGCGCCGCTGTGTTGAGTGGTGAACAAGAGGGTCGCCTCCATGCGACTGCAAGTCGCTGGGGGGAAGGCTCTGACTGTTGTGTGTGCCTCCGCACCAAACAACAGTTCAGAGTATCCGGCATTCTTGGAGTCCTTGGGTGGCATCCTGGAAAGGGTTCCATCCGGGGACTCCATAGTTCTACTGGGGGACTTCAATGCACACGTGGGCAATGACGGAGAAACCTGGAGGGGAGTGATTGGGATGAACGGCCTGCCCGATCTGAACCAGAGTGGTGTTTTGATATTGGACTACTGTGCTAGTCATGGACTGGCCATAACAAACACCATGTTCGAACATAGGGTGGTCCACAAGTGTTCAAGTTCAAGTTCAAGTATTTTATTGTAAGTGTACCTGGTACCGGACATCCATGTAAGTGTACCTGGTACCGGATATCCATCCATACGGCGCCAAGTGTACCTGGTACCGGACCACCTTAGGCCAAAGGTCGCTGATCGACTTTGTAATCGTATCAGCAGATCTGCGACCGCATGTTTTGGACAAACCCAAACGCGCAGTGAGGGTGAACTGGGAACGTCTGGTGGAAGCCCCTGTCCGTAAGGTCTTTAACTCCCACCTCCGGAAGAACTTCTCGTGCATCCCGGGGGAGGTTGGGGACATGGAACCTGAGTGGGCCATTTCGCTGAAACAAAAACCCGGGTGTGGGAGGAGTTCGGGGAGGCCATGGAGAAGGACTTTCGGTTGGCCTCAAGAAAGTTCTGGCAAACTATCCGGTGACTCAGGAAGGGAAAGCAGGGCTTGGCTCAGGCTGTGCTCAGTCCCCATATTCAAAACAGGGGACCGGAGGGTGTGCTCCAATTATTGGGGTATCACAGTGCTCTGCCTCCCCGGGAAAGTTTATTCCAGGGTTCTGGAAATGAGGCTCCGGCCGATTGCCAAACCTCAGCTTCAGGAGGAACAATGCGGATTCCGTCCTGGCCGTGGAACAGTGGACCAGCTCTTTACCCTCGCAGGGTTGTTGGGGGGGACATGGGAGTTTGCCCATCCAGTCTACATGTGCTTTGTGGACTTGGAGAAGGCTTATGACCGTGTCCCCCGGGGAATCCTGTGGGGGGTACTACGGGAGTATGGGGTACCGGGGCCGTTGGTACGTGCCATTCGGTCCTTGTACGAACAAAGTGCGAGCTGCATCTGTATTCTCGGCACAAAGTCAAGCACGTTCTCAGTGGGTGTTGGACTCCGCCAAGGTTGTCCCTTGTCACCGATTCTGTTCGTGTTCTTCACGGACAGAATCTCAAGGTGCAGCCGAGGTGAGGAGAGTGTCCGGTTTGGGGACCTCAGAATTGCATCTCTGCTCTTTGCAGATGATGTGGTTGTGTTGGCTACATCAGACCGTGACCTCCAGCATGCACTGGGGCGGTTTGCAGCCGAGTGTGAAGCGGATGAGAGTCAGCACCTCCAAGTCTGAGGCCATGGTTCTCTGCCAGAAAACGATGGAGTGTTCCCTCTGGGTTGGGAATGAGTTGCTGCCTCAAGCGAAGGAGTTCAAGTATCTCGGGGTCTTGTTCACGAGTGAGGGCAAAATGGAGCAGGAGATGGACAGACGGATTGGTGCAGCGTCTGCAGTAATGCGGGCGCTGTACTGGTCCTTTGTGGTGAAGAGGGAGCTGAGCCGGAAGGCGAAGCTCTCAATTTACAGGTCCATCTACAATCCAACCCTCACCTATGGTCACAAGCTTTGGGTAGTGACCGCAAGAAGAGATCGCGGATACAAGCGGCCGAAATGAGTTTCCTCCGCAGGGTGGCTGGGCTCAGCCTTAGAGATAGGGTGACGAGCTCAGACATCTGGAGGGAGCTCGGAGTAGAGCCGCTGCTCCTCCGCATGGAAAGGAGTCAGCTGAGGTGGTTCGGGCATCTGATTAGGATGCCCCCCGGGCACCTCCCTTTAGAGGTTTTCCGGGCATGTCCAACAGGGAGGAGACCCCGGGGCAGACCCAGAACCCGCTGGAGGGATTATATATCTTGTCTGGCCTGGGAATGACTCGGGATCCCCCAGGAGGAACTAGAGAGTGTGGCTGGGGAGAAGGAAGCCTGGGGGGCCCTGCTTAGCCGGCTGCCACCGCGACCCGGCCCCGGATAAGCGGACGAGAATGGATGGATGGATGGAGCTTGTCGTCATAATCGTGGACTTAAGGTTTTCTCTGCCCCCCTTCCAGCTGTTTGATTCTGCTCAGACTGCTGCACCTCTGTGTGCCACCGCTAATTGTGTGGATCCAGATGTTGTGGTGTGGAGACGGAGCGATGGGGAGCACTTTTTTTGACATTTCATATTGTGTCACTGTGGGGGTTTTTTGCACAAAAAAAAGTAGGAGTGATTTACATTATGTGTTGTTGTTGTTGTTGTTGTTGCCGGCGCAGCACTTGGAAAGAACAGTCAAGTCGCCGGGATGAAGGGCTGTTTTTGTTTTTACAAGCTTTTACAAAACTTTGAATGTGTGAAGAGTGCTGACTGGATGAATGGATGGGTGGGTGGATGGATGGATGGATGGATGGATGAATGGATCTGAAGCTTAGACATGCAGTCCATACATTTGCATAGATATGGGAATTTGTGTTATTTGCGTGTGTGCCTTTCTATTGGTAAGTGAGGACACCGGGTACATAATGGCATGTGTGTGTGTGTGTGTGTGTGTGTGTGTGTGTGTGTGTGTGTGTGTGTGTGTGTGTGTGTGTGTGTGTACACGTGTGTGCATGCACATGCAGATCCATACATCTTCTGCATCCGTGTGCTCATGCATGTATGCATTTTCCATGCTCTGCTCCATGTGTGTGTGTGTGTGTGTGTGTGTGTGTGTGTGTGTGTGTGTGTATTATAAATACTGTTTTGACTATGCATGCATTCCAATAGATATATGTGTGGGTGGGATATCTGTCTAGGTAATGTGTGTACACACACACACACACACACACACACACACACACACACACACACACACACACACACACACACACACACACACACACACACACACACACACCACACACACACACACACACACACACACACACACACACACACACACACAGCTGCCAGCACGTGTGTGCATGCCACCTCATACATCTAAGAAGCACGTGTGCCGTGTGTGCGCCATGTGTGCCGTGTGTGCGTGCGGCAAAGTGCGCGCGCGTGACGCCTGTCGCCATGGCAACTCACCATGCGCAGGTAGTTCATGAGGCTGGTGCCGTGCTGCCAGATCTGCGGCGAGGAGCAGCTGAGCGGCTTCACACCGATCTCCTGGCTCCGGTTGAGCTCGCGCACGGCGCCCACCACCACGTGCACGGCGTCAAACATCAAGCGCTGACGAGAGCTGGCGGAGCGGAGGGAAGAGGGGGGGGGGGGGAGAAGAGAGGGAGAGGGGGGGGAGAGGATGAGAGGAGAGGAGAGGACGGTGGGGGGGGGGGGAGGGGCAGACAGGAGAGGAGAGGAGAGGAGAGGAGAGGAGAGTGGGGGAGAAGGAGGGGAGGAGAGAGAGGAGGAGAGGAGAGGAGAGGAGAGGAGAGGAGAGGAGGAGAGGGGAGGAGGAGAGAAGAGGAGAGGAGGAGAGGAGAGGAGAGGGAGGAGTCCAGGGAGAGGGGATGTGGTTAAGGAGAAGGACAGAGAGAAGAATCGATAGCGAAGAGAGAAATTGAAAGACAAACAGATGGAGGAGAAAATAAAATATACAGAAGGGAAAAAAAGACATTTGGGAACATCAATCTCGGTGAGACAGGAAAACACACATTCACTTACTCTGCTGATAACCACATGTGCGGTTATCATTTGTCAGAATATGACAAATGTAAGCTCAACAAAGCTCATATCTTACATTTGTTTACATGCTTTGTTACAAGTGGAGGTGTACAGAGATGTCATGATCTGTAATTGTTCAACAAACTCAAATATAGCGTGGTTTTTATACCGGAAGTCACGTTAAATCAGGGAAAGGTTGCATTTTCTAACCTAATAAAAATAATCCTCGGGTGCAAAACGAAATAGTCTTGAACCGGAAATGCGTATTGTAGTACAAAAACAATACACTTCAGGATTCCCAATAGTTCTCAGCACGTCCAAAAAATTATCCTTGAATGGAAACAATATTTTCTTACAGTAAATCCAAAAGGTTTGGTTTTGTACTCATGGCCTCAACAAAAGGAACTCAAATGAAAAGCCAGAAAGTATTTTAACCCCAACCTCGGGTCTAGGAGTCTGACCAGAAACCAGAAAGTGCGAGGGGGGGAGTTAACGCAGTGCTTCCTGTTTTTTAACGGATATATTCTTCTGAAGATGAACTAATTCGCGAGTGCAAGATGGAGGTTACAGAAGACTATTTCAACAAATGGCCAGTGTACAACACAGGTTTTGATTTGTAAACATTTTACAGACACTTAGTCTAACAACGTTGTAGCAACGTTCCGGCTACCGCAAAAAGTGTAGTTTTCCGATGCCAAGTCAAATTTGCTTTCGTCTGTTGGCCAAGGAGGGATACCAGCAATGGGAAGACCTCGACGCTATCGTTTTAGTTGTCAGTTGTTTTATTGATCAGTCCTTTGACTGTTGAATCTTGAATCTCGAATCTTGAATCTTAATGGTAAGTTTGCCGGTGTGTGTTTGTGTGTGTGTGAAGTCATAGGTGAACCACAGCCACTGATTCATGTGAGTGAACCCACCTGTATTTTTAGAGCAGGGGCGACAGGGCGCAGCTTGAGTTGTCACATTACATCACACGCCATGGCATGAGCCTTACCGTCTCCCCCCCCCCCCGGCAACAATGAACACATACCGCTAAAAACAGCCGGTCCTACGCTTGATTGCGATGTCGCGGTTGTGGGGGGGGGGGGGGGGGTGTAATCCTGCTGCCACACCAGACTTTTGTCTCAGGCTCGCACGTGGTTCATCGCAGGGCCAGATATGAATCCATTTTGAGGAAACAACGTGTAAGAAATGACGCACGGACCCGTCAATCATGGCTATGACACATCTGTTTCCAGCGTGTTATTTGTGCTTTTCCCGAATAATGTATATATACGGTTTTGGGTACATCCCTCGTTCGTTACAAGCGTGTGTGTCTGTCTGTCATACGGGCTATGATGGATATGGATATACTGTATGTGCATGAGAGAGTGCAATATCTTTTGAATTCGGGACATGTATTTAGGTTTGTCAGACACAAACAGTGTGCGTTTGTGTGTGTGTGTGTGTGTGTGCGTTCATGCATATCAAAGTGTGTGTGTGACCGTCCGCGGCGCCCATTATACTAGCGGGTGTTGAGCCGGTTATGGAAATGTAACTCTGCTGGCCAGCGTGAGGGGAGCGAACTAATTAATTAACTAACTAACTCTTACTAACTCTCCCAGCTCAGATCGACACCAGGAAAATCACTAAAGACCTTTATATGTTTATAGCATTTCCCGCCACATTCTGCAGGTAAAGATGCACGATTGGATTGGGAGATTACTGCAGTTTATAGGCCGAGTGGTTTATTTTCATTGACATTTGTTGAAGGGAATGATATTCAATAGTAGCCTATAAATAAAGTGCCTCTTTCATGGAGGTCATGGACAATGAACATAGCATTTGAAGGTAATAAAAAGTACTAAAAAGATAATTTTGTAATACTTTTTTTAATACTAGTATGCCTGCACCTGTGTGTGTGTATACGTGCCTGTGCATGTGTGCGTGTGCACCTGTGCGCCTGTGTGAGTGTGTGTGTGTGTGTGTCCCTCTGTTGAGGCTGGACGACATTGTGGATGAGCAGTCCAACATCGTGGGCTTCTCCATGTTCAACACCACCCACCCCTTCTACCTGGAGTTCATTAGGAGCCTCAACCTGTCCTGGAGGGAGGGCTGTGACCTCACCTACCCTGGGCCCGCAGTGAGCACACGCACACACACACACACACACACACACACACACACACACACACACACACACACACACACACACACACAACACACACAACACACACACACCGCACAGATCTGCATGCCCAGAAAAGGAGTGTGCTCTGCTGTGCTGGTCATGTGGTCATCTCTGTATGAAGTCGGTCGCTGCGTTGCCAGAATGCAACATACACACACATAGACAGACACACACACACACACACACACACACACACACACACACACACACACACACACACACACACACACACACGCATGCACACACATAAACACACGTGTACATGTACACACACACAAACACACTCTGCACACAAACACGACGGATATAGACATGTAGAGATATAATTGCTGAAAAAGAGCACACACACACACACACACACACATACACACACACACACACACACACATACACACACCCACAGACAAACCACACACACACACACACACACACACACACACACACACAGTAAAACACACACACACACACACACACACACACACACACACACACACACACACACACACACAACATGACAGTATGTTTTGCTTGCTGTGCTTCTAGCCGGGGACCGGGTGTCTTTGTTTAGCTGAGCGGCCACGCAGGGGTGGGGTGGTGTTATGTAATCTGTGGCGTGTGTGGTAGAGAGAGAGAGAGAGAGAGAGAGAGAGAGAGAGAGAGAGAGAGAGAAGAGAGAGAGAGAGAAGAGAGAGAGAGAGAGAGAGAGAGAGAGAGAGAGAGAGACAGAGAGAGAAGAGAGAGAGAGAGGAGAGATAGAGAGAGAGAAAGGAGGAGAGGGAAACACACACACACAGAGGGGGAGAGAGACACACACAGACCAGGGTGTGACTTCACCAACACACGCTCAGGATGACATCACCCGCTGACCTCGTCCCTGGTCTCTGGGTCTCTCACCCCCCCCCCCCCCCCCCCTCCCCCCCCCACCCCCTCCTCCTCCAAGTATTCCCGGCAGCACATTAAGGAACCAGAGGAGGAGCTCATCCAGAGGTCCTGGATGAGCTAACAGTGAGTGCTAACAGAGAGCTAACAGAGAGCTAACCGAGAGCTAACTGGGAGCTAACAGAGAGCTAACTGGGAGCTAACAGAGAGCTAACACAGAGGTACGGAGACCTGACTGGGACCAGACTGTGTCCTGACTGGGACCTGACTGGGACCTGACTGCGTCCTGACTGGGACCAGACTGGGTCCTGACTTGGACCAGACTGGTACCTGACTGGGGTCCTGAATGTCGCCCCGGTTGGTGAGAGGACTTTATTTTTTCCCTCTTCTTCTGTGTTGGAGACCGGCTCTGTTTTTCCATCTCCAGGAGTTTCCATGGGGGAGGAGGAGGGGGAGGGGGGGGAGGGTGGTGGTGGTGGTGGTGGTGGTGACTCCATGTTACAATCCAGCACTGCCTCGTCCTGACCACCCATGTTTTTTGTTTGTGTGTGTGTTTGTTTGTTGTGTTTGTCTTTGTGTGTCTGTGTGTGGTGTTTTTTGTGTGTTTGTTTGTCTGTGTGTGTGTGTGTGTGTGTGTGTGTGTGTGTGTGTGTGTGTGTGTGTGTGTGTGTGTGTGTGTGTGTGTGTGTGTGTGTGTGTGTGTGTGTGTTGTGTGTGTGTGTGTGTGTGTGTGTGTGTGTGCTGCATTTCCATGCACAAGTACACACAGGTGTGCACGCATGTGTCATATGCATCACACACGCACACAGACAAATCACACGCACATACTCTCTCTCTCTCTTTCTCTGTCTCTGTCTCTGTCTCTCTCTCTCTCTCTCTCTCTCTCACACTAACCAAGAGCGTGCCCGCTTGCCACGGCCCACGCCTAGCCTGTGAACGAGGCTCTGCAGGAAGAGTAGTCTCTCTCTCTCTCTCTCTCTCTCTCTCTCTCTCTCTCTCTCTCTCTCTCTTCCTCTCTCTCTTTCTCTTTCTCTCTCTTGTTTGTGTCTCAGCGTTTGTCCGTTTCACACACACACACACACACACAGCACACAAGCACGCACACACACACACACACACACACCCACCATGCGTGTCACATTAAACATGCTTACATAATTAAAGCAGGTCTGACCCACGTCACTCTCCTCCTCTCTCTCTCTCTCTCTCTCTCTCTCTCTCTCTCTGTCTCTCTCTCTCTCTCTCTCTCTCCCTCTGTCTCTGTCTCTCTCCTCTCTCTCCCTCTCCGCCGCGGGCGAGCGAGACAACGTGTAAACAACAACACCGCATTAAATACAGTGTTGTTGTTGTTGTTGTTGTCGTCTTTAAATGAAGTGTCACCTGCAGGCGAGCGCCGCCGTTCGTCTGCCCAGATGCACCTCAGATGAGATGAGCGGGTGGGGGGGGGAGGGAAGTGAAAGAAAAAAGAAAGAAAAAAGAAATACAGCCCCGCCAGAAACCCCAGTAAAAGGGCCCTTCACATCTGTCACCGGCGCCGTCTCAAACCCCCTCTCATCCTCTCTCACGTTTGTTTCTCATCTTTTCCTCCCCGCCATCTTGCTCCCTACCCTGTTGAATAATCTCCTCCGTCTCCCCCCCCACCCCCTTAACTCCCTCCATCTCCTTCACTTGCCTTTCCTCCCCGCCTGGCGACGTCAAACACTTTTGCGTGTTCGTTTTAGCACCTCGGTACTCCCGTAAAAGAAAAATGGAATTAAATAAAAAAACGGAGAATACGCAGAGCGAGCGAGAGAGAGTGAGAGAGAGAGAGAGAGGGTTAGTGGCAGGATTTTAAGATGGAGGACGGGAGCGCGGTAGGATGTGGGTGGAGGAGGCAAGGGAAGAGGAGAGGGTGGAGGAGGTGGTGGAGGAGAGGGAGGAGGAAGTGGAGGAGTCAAGGGAAGAGGAGAGGGTGGAGGAGGAGGAGGAGGAGGAGGAGGAGGAGGGGGAGGCGGTGAGGAATTGGTATGCTCTTACCATCGTGGTGAGGATGTACTTGTAAAATGCTGATGTCATCCCCAACTCTGACGCCTGTAGGGTGAGAGAGAGACAGAGAGAGACACAGAGAGAGGAAAAAGAAAAAAGAGACCAAGATTTAACCAACTGGACGCAAAGAGAGAGACACAGCCGTCGATGGAGGTCACAGAGATTAGGAACACGACGGGAGGAGAAGAGAAGAGAAAAGAAGCAAACACACAGCAAACACACAGCACACAGCAAACACACAGCAAACACACAACACACAGCAAACACACAGCACACAGCAAACACACAGCAAACACACAACAAACACACAACACACAACAAACACACAGTAAACACACAGCACACAGCAAACACACAGCAAACACACAACAAACACACAACACACAACAAACACACAGTAAACACACAGCAAACACACAGCACACAGCAAACACACAGCAAACACACAACACACAAAACACACACACACAAACACACAGCAAACACACAGCAAACACAGCAACACACAACAAAACACACAACAAACACAAACACACAAACAAACACACAACAAACACACAACACACAACAAACATACAACAAACACGCAGCAAACACACAGCAAACACACAGAAAACACGCAACAAACACGCAGCAAACACACAACAAACACACAACAAACACACAGCAAACACACAACAAACACACAACAAACACACAGCAAACACGCAACAAACACACACTAAATATGCAGCAAACACACACCAAACAGAGATTAGGAATACGACGGGAGGAGAAGAGAAGAGAAAAGAAGCAAACACACAGCAAACACACAACACACAGCAAACACACAGCAAACACACAACAAACACACAACACACAACAAACACAGTAAACAGCAAACACACAACAAACACAGCAAATACATAGCAAATACGCAACAAACACACAAAAACACACAAAAACAAGCAGCAAACACGCAAAAAACACACAAACACACAACAGACACGCAGCTAACACACAACAAACACACAACACGCAGCAAACACAACAAACATCAGCAAACACGCAACAAACACACAACAAACATACAACAAACACGCAGCAAACACACAGCAAACACACAGAAAAACACCAAACAAACACAGCAAACACACAACAAACACACAACAAACACACAACAAACACACAACAAACACACAACAAACACACAGCAAACACGCAACAAACACACACTAAATATGCAGCAAACACACACCAAACAGAGATTAGGAATACGACGGGAGGAGAAGAGAAGAGAAAAGAAGCAAACACACAGCAAACACACAACACACAGCAAACACACAGCAAACACACAAACACACAGCAAACACCACACACAGCAAACACACAGCAAACACACAAACACACAACAAACACACAACAAACACACAACACAGCAAACACACAACAAACACACAACAAACACACAACACACAACAAACACACAACAAACACACACACAGCAAACACACAACAAACACACAACAAACACACAACAAACACACAACAAACACACAACAAACACACAACAAACACAGCAAACATGCAAAAAACACACGATAAATATACAGCAAACACACAGCAAACACAGCAAATACATAGCAAATACGCAACAAACACACAACAAACACACAAACACACAGCAAACACAAAAAACACACAACAAACACACAACAGACACGCAGCTAACACACAACAAACACACAACACGCAGCAAATACACAACAAACATGCAGCAAACACGCAACAAACACACAACAAACATACAACAAACACGCAGCAAACACACAGCAAACACACAACAAACACGCAGCAAACACGCAACAAACACAAAACAAACACAAAACACACAACAAACACACAACAAACACACAGCAAACACGCAACAAACACACACTAAATATGCAGCAAACACACAACAAACAGAGATTAGGAATACGACGGGAGGAGAAGAGAAGAGAAAAGAAGCAAACACACAGCAAACACACAACACACAGCAAACACACAACACACAGCAAACACACAGCAAACACACAGCAAACCACACAACACACAGCAAACACACAACAACACACAGCAAACACGCAACAAACACGCAGCAAACACGCAGCAAACACACAACAAACACACAACAAACACGCTGCAAACACACAGGAACACACACAACAAACACACAGCAAACACACAACAAACTCACAACAAACACACAACAACACACAGCAAAACACGCAAGCAAACACGCAACAAACACACAGCAAATACACAACAAACACAATAAAATGCAGGCAAACACAGGAACACACACAACAAACACACAGCAAAACACACAACAAACTCACAACAAACACGCATGCCCAACGGTGGCATGAGCCTCCCATATGCAGGCTGCGAGCACTGACTCAGTGGGCTGGCCGACCCACCCAGCACCCCCACCCAGCCCCCAGCACCCGTGCCAGCACCCTTTGGGAGAGGTGATTCACAGCGGGTCCTGCATGGGCTGAACATGTGCAGCACAATGGTGTGAACTCGAGGGGAAACGAGATGGAGAGACTGCACACACACACACACACACACACACACACACACACACACACACACACACACACACACACACACACACCACACACACACACACACACACACACCACACACACACACACACACACACACACACGCGCCTACACACCTACTTCAATTCTAGGAGTTACCAAATAATGTTCTGCTTTTTGTTTAACCTAAAAAGGAGGCATGCTGTATGCCAGGGGATATGCAAAATGTCAACTTTTATTACTTATAAGCTGAATTGATGGTTATAACATGACATTGTGTTAATTCATTATATATTATATATATAATTCGCTGGTTCATGAAAAATGATGGTATAGCCTCCAGTAGCTGTGTGAGTGTGAGCTAGTAATTTATGTGTGCATGTATGAATATGAATGTGTGTGTGTGTGTGTGTATGTGAGCATGTGTATGTGCCTGTGTTCATGCATATTAGTGTGTGTGCATGCGCGTGTGTGCGTGTGTGCGTATGCATGTGCCTGTGTGCATGCATATGTGTGTGTGTGTGTGTGTGTGTGTGTGTGTGTGTGTGTGGTGTGTGTGTGTGTGTGTGTGTGTGTGTGTGTGTGTGTGTGTGTGCGCGAGTGGCGCCAGCATGGAGGGCTGACCTTCTTGAGGATGAGATAGGAGACGGAGGCGTTGGCATCGATGATGATGGTGGCCACTTTGTCGTCGCGGATCTCCTTCAGCAGGGGGGTGGGGTCCAGGTTATCATCCAGCATCCTGACCGACAGCGTCTCCCTGGAGATCAGGAAGCGACGCACCAGCTCCTCCAATCGCAGCAGGCCTGGGGGCGGGGCCAGAGTACATTCATTAATGCCACAGGAGGGAGCATTATTTCAATGGTACTTAATGCCAGCTCAGGCTCCAACAGGTTTAACGTTTATGTATAATTATTCCACAACGGAACGTCATGATTGAAGAATACTTTTTTAAAAGCAACACTGTAGCTTTGGTTCCAGCTTTGGTTGGGGTAAGTTACGAGAGAATGATGTAATATGAACACATTTATATGTTATTTACAACCCACCATAAACACACCAATTACTTTTACTCACATATTGCGTTATATCCAACATTATTCATCTCAGAGCATTATTCCACAACCATCATCTCTTTTAATTATACACCTAATAGAATAACAATAAATCCAAGAAACATTTAGTAAAAAAACTAAGTTGACTTGAATAGAAAAGTTGGCAGTGGTATTGAAAAGTAATATTGAAAGAGTAACCGACTCCTGAGTTACACTATATAAGGTATAACGATTGATTGATTGTGTGATTATTGAATAATTAAATGAGGGAGTGTGGTGGAAAAATACCATATTGGTCATTTACAGGCAACTTGCCCTCATCTGCATATCATTGAGGGGACCCCTGCTGTGAACAGTCACTGGTATATTCTTAATTCTTAATGTCATGTCCAATAATATTTCACTTCTTTTTGCCAATTGTTTTCGCCGTCGGAATATCTTATCTTGCCCACATATTTGTATATTTAACTGTAATTTGCATATACGTTCGTTATTTTATCAATCTGTGGTTTTTGTACTGTATCGCTATGCAACCTGGCACAAGAATTTCCTTCGGGATTAATAAAGTTCTATTCTATTCTATTCTAATATTGCACGTGATATTAAGAATTGAGAATGTATTATTTAAAACTATGTTGTGCAGATGTTGCCCCCATCTATTTCTTAATTGCGATACAGATAACAGATAACAGCAGTGATTTGTTCCTGGCCTACATTGAATTGCAAACCTTAAGCTTACTTGGCCACGACTACATCTGGGCAGCTGACGTGAATGCTGGGGTGGTCTACTCATGTGTTACTTTTGATAACATCAGCTTGGACAGCTTTGTCTCTTCATTCTTTGGAGAAGTAAACAAAGAAGTAGACAGCAAATTCTCATTGTGACTCAATTGCACTGAGAACTCGCTGTTTCAGTCCGCCTCATGACCGAACCCGGAAGACAACATCGTACGATTGACCTGTAACCTTCTGTAAAACTGGCGGGCAGGTCAATTGTTAGCGTTCTCACAGGGGATGTCCCATCCCCCCCCTTCTCTACAGTGATTTTGGATCGTTCTGCAGCCCGGGCACAAAGTAGCCTACAGACTGATTCAATAGCCCCTCTTATACGGACAGAGATACTGAAATATTGCTTTGAAGAAGATCTGTCATTATGCTGGCTTTGCCTTTTCACGCAGAACCAAATAAACTATTGCCGATCAAATGATTGGAGAGAAACAACAATCAAGCAATTTTGGCAGACCTGTTGTATCGCTTTGTTAGTGGACAGAGGTGACTTTGTTCACTACGTCTCTATAAATTGAATTTTCAGCTTGATCGCGATTTTTGGATGGGACAATTCAGTGGTTTCTTAACATTGGTAGGGACACGGCGTCCTTACCAAAACCTACGCCCTTGCTTTAAAGAGCCCATAAAGTAAGGTAGAAAAAGACTTCCATCACTCACACAGATGATTCACCTCTCAGACGGAAGTCGGACAGAAAACAATCACTTCCTCTGCTATTTTACATCCAAATCTAATCAACATTAATTTTGTACAGAGCTTGAAGTTTTTGTCATGAACTGACCCCCCCCCTTTAAACCCTGCAACACGACCACACAGCAGGGATAGCTTCTGATCAAGTTCCCTTCCCATCAAACCCCAGAGAAGGACCAGGCGTTGCACCCCAAGGCCACACTATACCGATAACAATAGACTTTTCCTATTCAAACGGCAAGTCCCGCCCCCCTAGTTACTGTTGCTATGTCCCACAAGATTTCCCACACGCTCTGCAACATGTTACCGAAATGTCCACTGAACAACGCCCCCCTGCTGATGATTCTCTCTCAAGGATTCCTGACAATATCGCTGTATGTTATTTGCCAAATGCCGCTACTTTATCTAAGAGAGTTCTACAGAAAGGCCTGAACTATTTTACACAAGGATATATCCATGACATTCGGATTTCGGACGGAGCAGATGACAACATAAAACTTGATGCTAAGTGTTGGCGATCTACTGTATGCGGAAGACACAAACGCCTCACAAACTCCACATTGAGTACGTTAGTGATGTGTTACAATGAAAATAAGCCTAAGATCTGCTAACTACTAGCTACAATGGGCTAATCACCTAGCTATGCTAATCACACGATGGCGCGGTAGCAATCTGGTCCTAGCGAAAAAAACATTTCACTGCTCAATGTACCTGTACACTGAAATAGGTGACAAATAAATTGATAACTAATTAGCTAACTTTGAGCTGGGGGGGGGGGGAGGGGGGGGAGGGGTGGGAGGGAGTGAAGCTGTGAGTAATAGTCTGAGTGTGGTTACACAGCACGTAATAAGACAAGATGGGACGCCACACACACACACACACACACACACACACACACACACACACACACACACACACACACCACACACACACCACACACACACACACACACACACCACACACACACCACCACACACACCACACACCCTGAGGAATCGGCACACGTATTACACACATGTGCCCAGACATGCATGCGTGCCCGTACACATATGCACATGTACTCATGTATGCATGTATTTATGTATGTATGTACTCATGTACATACCTACAGTATATACATATCATGGCCGCAGCTATAATATATATATTGGGGGGGGAGACACACACATCCCCAATATTCAAATATGTTCAAAATGCCACCACTATATTAATGTAAAGAAATATATATAATTAAATGAAATTACATTACCATAATTAAACAAAAATGAAACTATAACTAAAATGTAATCACAATCATAGCTCACTTAAAACATTATAATTTCTTACTTTAAATTGCATAACGTTCATGAAAATGCATGCGTACGTCATTTTGCGTCATTGTGGATTTTTTTTGTGTGTAAAAAGTGTCAGGAATTGCACGGGATAAAAATAAAGGTTTCTGGTAAAAACAGGCTAATTTGCAAGGGCTAATCAATCAAGCATCCCTTACGCTATTACCCTAAATTACCTGGAAAGTTAATTAGCCACACATTCACCCAACGACCAACAGTCTTACGGCCATATTCAACTAAACGTAATGTCTCTATTACCTTACATTTGTCAGAAAGCCAGAGTGAAAGTCAGAGTGAAGTGTCAATCATTTGTGATTACATATATGCTCTAAAACGTAGTTCAACAGCATACCGACAGAGATTGAACCCCCAGCCACACATCACCATGGTTACGCGGCGCATATCTTGAGTTGTACTTACACTCGGCCTTGGCACACACCAGGCTGGCGGAGGGGTAGCTGAATGAGCGCAGGATGGCTCCGATGGCCAGACTCAGGTCCTCGTTGCTGGGGTACAGGGTGACGGACGCGAAGCGCAGGTAGGGCAGGCGGGGAGTCTCCTCTGGACCGATCTTCACGTGGGGGATCTGAGGAGAGGGGAGGAGGAGAGGAGGGGGGGGGAGGGGAGGAGAGGGAAGAGACATCAACACACACACACACTACACACATACACACACAGAGGATACACACACACACACAGACTACACACACACACACGCACAGACACATACACACACAGACACACACACACACACACACACAATGTCTACACACAGACTCACACAGGTTACACACACACAAACACACACTCACACACACACACACACACACACACACACACACAGACTCTTTGCAAAGTGACACTAATGAGAGAAAGGCAGTGGTTCCGATGGCCTTTCTTTTGCGCACTGTTGGTATCACAAAGCACAAGCGTGTGCATCCGTGCAAATTGCCCCCCCCCCTTTGACACAACAAATAACAGAACAATAAATCACACAGAAAAACAGGCGCAGGAGTGCAGGACGGGGAGCTGGAAATCAAGGGGGTTGAAGGCAAAATAAATAAAAAGAGAGAGAGAGAGACATAGAGAGAGAGCTGGGTGATGGGGGGGCTTTATGGGGAGTGACTCTGAGGTGCGGAACAGAGGAGTGTGGTGCAGAGGTCGCGGGGCGAGAGTAGGGGTCAAGCCCGGCTGACGCGAGGGAGAGAGAGAGAAGGTGCAGTTGAGGTAACTCACCCGGTAACATGAGCCACAGTGTTTACGCAGTCCAGATAATTGGAAAGCGTGTTCAAGGGTCAGTTTTGACAATGGATCTGGTTGACAATGACACACAGAGACGCACACACACATACACACACACGGGGGACAGCCCCTTGACAAGATCTCATTTTATTCGGGGTCAAAGGTCAACCACCAGCATCCAAGGTTGAAAGGCTGAACAGGGTAGGGAGATGGGGGGGGGGGGGGGGGTCCTGCAGGGGTCGCCGTTGCACAACCCCGTCAACATCAGAACTGTCTACGGCTCTGACATGCAACCATTATGTGATTGGTCCACTCTCTCTCGCTGTCTGTCTGTCTGTCTGTCGCCATCCCTTCATCTTGTCCTCAGTTTGCACCGCCTGCTAAGCAACTGTGCTTCTTGCATCAGAGCTAGGCTAAATAGACTTTTGTGTGTGTGTGTGCGTGTGTAGGTTTATAATGCAGGATGTATATGTGTGTGTGTGCGTGTGCGCGTCTACATTGCCAATCACATGCGCATGTTGGCATGTGTGTGTAACGTGTGATCGTTGTATGAGTGTGCGTGCGTACACTGCCTGCCTGTGTGTGGGTGTGTGTGTGTGTGTGCGTGAACGTGAACTCAAGGTTTACCGTAATGCGAGCTGTGATGGTTTGTGTTTTGATGTTGTGTTCAGACCGCCTCAGGGGAGCTCCCACCGCACTCAGGCCTGTCACTTGTAAATGCTACAATTTCCACAGGAGAAACCACTGTGTGTGTGTGTGTGTGTGGTTGTTCTCGGGAGTGTTTGCATAGAACGTTGGGTCTGCTCAGATCTGACAGAGAACATCTTCATCACTTGCCATGGAAGCGGAATCCCTTGTTCAGCCCACTTTTGATGTGTGTTTGTGCATCCAGGTACATACATGTGTGTGTGTGTGTGTGCATGAGAAGGTTGGTTGTGTGGGCATATGGTGCGGGGGGGGGGGGGGGGGGGGGGCTGTTTATGTGTGTGTGTTTGCTTATATTTATAGCACCACAAAGATCTGCTGTGTGTTGGAGCAATGACGCGTGTGTGTGTGTGTGTGTATGTGAGAGAGAGAGATAGCTGGTGTTGAAGTGTCCCTATTATCTGTGACCCCTGTGCATAGAGATGCGTCAGAGCACATAACCTTTCATAGTTGTTGTTAAAACGAAGCGGGATAAACTATGACATACAACACTGTGTCGCTGGCACTTTGTGTGAGTGACAGTCCTGTGTACTCCTGTGCTGTAGGTGGCGGTGCAGGCAGCCAGCAGACCGTTCTCCATGAGGAGCAGTAGAAGATGCCGGCTCTGCCAGCACTGCTGCTGTCGATACACTGTGTCTCCTTCCTGCTAGTTACCATGGCGCCCTGCTCCCTCAGCCAGGCCCCGCTGCTCTCCTCTGTCCGCATGGGTAAGTAGGTTGTTCCAACCCTAGTCCTCGCCCTAGCCCTAGTCTTAACCTTAGCCCTAGCCTTAACCCTAACCACAAACTTAGCCCTAGCTCTAACCTAACCCTAACCTTAGCCCTAGCCATAATCTTAGCCCTAATCCTAGCCCTCACTCTTACCCTAAACCTAGCCCTACCCCTAACCATAACCTTAGCCCTAGCCCTCACATTTGCCCTAGCCCTAACCTTAGCCCTAGCCTTAGCCTTTGCCCTAACCCTAACCTGTTGCACTCCTCTGTACATAAGGCTGAGCAGAAGGCTGACCCCTCCTATCCCTAACCTTAGCCCCAACTGAACACCAAAGATAGCTCAGTTTAGGCAATTGTCTGTCTGGGGTTGTCAAGACAATGCAAAATGTATTGTTTTGAGCAGCAGAATATTCTGTGGTTCTTAACAACCACCACCCCAGGCCCAACCCAAACCCAAAACCTAACCCTGCTGCAATAGGCTAAAAAGATAAGTGAATACTTTATTGCTCCCAGATGGGAAATTCTGGGTGAATGGATAAAATACGGGATCGACCGGCAGCCTGTTAAACTGCCCCCCCCCCCGGGGAACAATAAAGGAATCTGAATCTGAAACAAAACACAAAGCATCATCTCCAACAATGGAGCTGAGCGCTGCAGCTTTAATATTCTTGTCGTGTCACGTGAGTTTGCTGGAAGTGGTCAAGGTGACGGCCTAGCAACAGAAACGTAATCATGAGTAACAGCGTGCGCATATTCATCTTACTCACCCTCCTGCTCCGTCATCCTGGTGCCCACTGCCTCCCACGCAGGCACCCAGAGCTGGGTTACATTACAGAGAAATGCTGCTTTGCTTTTCTCTGATTCTCTCTCTCTCCTCTCCCTCCCTTCCCTCCCTCCCTCCCTCCTTCTCCCTCATCACCCTCTCATGGCTCTGGCTCAACAAAATCAATCTACTTCTCCCCCCTTCACTACTTATCGTTTTTTGCCCCCCTTTCCTCTTGCTTCCAACTTGATTTCCTGTGGCATAACCGCCCCCATCCCCTCTAATCACCACCACCACCAACAACACCATCAACACCACCATCGCCATCAACATTAACCACCATCATCACCACCCCCACCTTCACCACCTATATTACCACCACCTCCACCACCACCACCACCCCCATCACCACACACTACCACCACCACACCACACCATCACACCACCATCACCACCACCCCCACCTCACCACCATACACCACCATCCATCACCACCCACACCATCCACCACCTCATCACCACCACCACCTTCACCACCTATATTACCACCACCACCATCACCACCACCCCTACCACCACGGTGCAGCGGCGATCCTGGACGACCAGTCGGTGTGTGGCCGCGGCGAGAGGCTGGCGCTGGCCCTGGCCAGGGAGAACATCAACAGCGCGGCGGAGCTCCCGGCACGGGCGCGTGTGGAGGTGGACATCTACGAGCTGCAGAAGGACTCCCAGTACGACACCACCGACACCAGTGAGTGAAGCCGTGGGGTCAAAGGGGTGTAGCCAGCCTAACAGCTGCTACCTGCTGCCTAATGATATGTGTCTGCGTCAGGCTCCTTTGATAAAAGCCTGCTGAGTGATTACAGCGTAGCATGGAACAGAAAGCAATGATTACACGCACCATGAATCCTCCACAGAATATGCATATGGTTGGCAACGGAATAGGAAATATGAGCAGAGAGGACGTTTTTCACAGTGGATAATAGTTCCTCAATGAGCACGTTTACATGCACACTAATAAACCGATCATTATCTGATTTCTGGAGTTGTATGTATACAGCATAGTCCAATAACCTTTATCGGATAAAGGCCTTTATCCGTTTTTGAGAAATCCGATAAACACAGCTTGGTTTTTGACCAATAATCCGTTTTCTTCGGCGCATGTTTACGTTAATCAGGTTTCTTTTCGTTCTTTTACATCTGCGCATGTGTAAACGGATGTACCAACCGCCGTAAAACAAGAAGAAGAAGAAGAAGAAGAAACTGATGTAGATTGAACGCGTGCGGATGCAGTCACGCCAACTTAGCGACTTCGTCTCTATATTTAGCGAGTATTCAGACCCTCTAGCGACTCTTTTTCAAAAAAGCGACTTGCGACAAATCTAGCGACTTTTTCTGGTGTTATTGGAGACTTTTGGCGACTCTGACGTGAAAGCTCGTATCGTTCTTACTCTTGTCAACGAGCAGCGGGCGGGTGCTGCCCTCCTCCGTCCTAAAGCACTCACAGGCGGCCCGGTCGTGTCCTCGCGCAGCAGTCCCTCCCAGCTGCAGTCAGAGCACGAGACGTTCACCCCTCCGCGTCCAGACTGTAAATGAATCGCGTGAAGCCGCCGCTGGCTGATCAGGGCGGGATGTAAATGTAATATAAAAAATTAAATACATTTAAAAAACAACTAACAAAAAAAACTAAGTAACTCCGCCAGAGTGTCTCTTTTGGGTCAGTTTTGCCGGTCCCAAGCCCAACGTCATGAAAGAAATCCAACTAATCGACTGAATCATGTAAACCTGGGTTTTCAGTTATCTGATTACTGAAGTGCATGTAAACACGTCAAATCAGATTATTACCATTACCTGATTATTCCCAGTTATCGGATTATTGTGTGCATGTAAACGTACTCAGATATATATCACCTCAAAGGTAAGATTTGAGAGAGAGAGAGAGAGAGAGAGAGAGAGAGAGAGAGAGAGAGAGAGAGAGAGAGAGAGAGAGCAGAGAGAGAGCAGAGAGAGAGAGAGAGAGAGAGAGAGAGAGAGAGAGAGAGAGAGAGAGAGAGAGAGAGAGAGAGAGAGCAGAGAGAGAGCAGAACAGAGCAAGATTTTGAAACTAAATGACCAGAAAGACATCCCGACCCTTCCTAAGTTCCCTCGCCATTGAGACGTGTTGCGTTTTACGTACCTGTGATTGACAGGCAAGGCGGGTACCTGGGTTAGTGCTGCCAAAATGTTGTATTTCACATTTTTCTCATTGGCAACAATAAGATGGAATTTGCCAAAAAAGTCCATCAAAATGTCCAGGAATTGTGTAAAATATAGACACGATTATAACAAAGATGGATTTTCCCATTATAACCCTGTCGAGAACATTGATCGACAGGACTGCTTACCTTTCATCAGCCGAGCATGAAAAACGCACCATTGATTATCCCGTTACTTTACTGGGTGGATTCATAGTGATCATAACAGTTTTCTAAGGAGATAAAAAACAAATTATTGATACATCACAAATATTTGTCATTTTGGAAACAGATGGTATCTCTGCACAACAATAACATTGCGAGTGTCACTTGCTTAATCTCTTAACTGAGTAATTTGTTCATTCTCAGTTCTTTATCAGATGATTTGCATATCTCACAACCACAATCTTCATAATACGTCCCAGCAGAGTAAAGGCCAATTTATGCTTCCGCGTCAAGTCTATGCCATACCTATGCGTAGCCGTGTACCCTATGTCATAGCTTGACGTGCAGCTCTCCAGAAATGTAACCACATGTCACGGGGACGCAGACCGCAGGAACTGTGGTTAGTCCGCTTGGTAGCATCGTATTTCCTCCTCCGCATTTCCAACTAGCTTGTTGGCGGTGTAATTGCAGATCGGAGCTGACACCTACGCAGAAGTATGTGTGCAAACACCAGCGTAGGCCACCGGCGTAGATTTGACGCAGAACTATAAACCGGCCTTAACAAAACCCTGGCGTTGTTTAGCAGCAAAGGTACGGCGCTTGGTTGCTGTGAATCTTCCAAGCAGACGGCTCGGTGAATAAAAGTGTCTGACGAATGTGTCCACGCTAGTAGTGTAGCGACAGGGCTATGTAGCACAGCTAGCCACAAACACAGGAACCAGGAACCGAGAGGGAGCCGCCAACGTACGTGAATTATTATTAATTATTATTAATTATTTATTTATTTATTTGGATCCGGGAGTGCATAAAGAAGTCAACATTTTAAAGTGTGTGGGCGTTTTCTAAGTTATTCCATTTGACAATGACAATCATCACACTAGGCATTGTCCTAATTTCCACCACATTCACTATCATGATCGTAATCACTCTTATAATCACAATCGTACTCATAATGATAACTCTTGAAAATAAATTACAAGATTAAGTATTTAACAATGAGTTTTTCCAGTCATGTAAGGGAGGCTTAATGGAGTCCTACAATTATGAATTCTTGAAATTATTTCTTTATTATTATATCTATCTAGATAGATAGATAGATCATAGATAGTAAGATAGATAGACATATAGATAGATCATAGATAGATGGATGGATGGATAGGTCATAGATGGATAGATAGGTCATAGATAGATACATAGTTAGATAATAGATAGTTAAATAGATAGATAGATAGATGGACAGATAGGTTATATAGATAGATAGATACATAGTTAGATAATAGATAGTTAAATAGATAGACAGATAGATCATTGATAGACAGATCATAGATAGATAGATTGATAGATAAATAGATAGATTGATAGATAAATAGATAGATAGCACACCATCTGTTTCTCCTGCACGGCGATCAGCAGGTGTATGTGTTTAGACGTCAAGGTTATTGACGTCTGCCACCGACACAGCTGATCAATTTGTGTAAGCAGGCAGCGTGTGTGTGTGTGTGTGTGTGTGTGTGTGAGTGTGTGAGTGAGTGTGTGTGGCCCACATGTCCCTATCCACTTCATTACCCTGACGAGCTCCGTCTCCGTCTCTCTGGGGTACGGCGGCTGATATCCAAGACAATTATGCTTTCCCCAATTTACTCTTTAAAATGATGTGTATCGGACACTGTGTCGAGGAGTTTAGAGGAGAGAAATGTTTGCTGCGTGTCGTCAACTACAGCGCCGTATTATTCACCTGCCAAGCACCCATACCCTTATTTACTGTTTTGTGGATTAAAATATTTAAAGACATGTCACCGTTCACCGTGGATGTTGATATTGGCAGAGGTGTACTCACGTGACATGTATTCATGACATTACATTTAGTGGTTTGCATGGACTTAGATTTAGCAGCCTGACAACTTGATCCGAGGTGAGCTGAGGTCGCTTGAGGATGTCTGCAATTGAACACTGAATATCTGCTGGTAAAAAATGAGCCGAATAAACTGAATATCCTGACTACCGTCATGGCAACAGGAGTGTCAAAAAGACGCCTTACGGTCCTCGTGTCAAACAGAGAACGGAGGGAAAGAAAATGTCAATCTTTTGCTGATTTTCCTTCTGTTTTTTCTTCAGTGTGTCAGATCCTACCCAAGGGCGTCGTCTCGGTTATAGGCCCCGCCTCCAGCCCCGCCTCTGGCTCTACTGTCAGTCACATATGTGGGGAGAAGGAGGTGAGCGTCGAGGCACCCACTCATACACTCACACACGCACACACACACGGGCATGCACACACACAAACACACACAGACACACACACACACACACACACACACACACACACACACACACACACACACACACACACACGCACACTCACACAGAGACACACGCACACACACACACACACACACACACAGATACGCAAACGTATATCAGACAAAAGCATATGTAGACACGCAACCAAGTGCACAAGCACATACATGGAGCGTGCGTTCACCAACATGCCGTTCATATGTGTGTAGACACACATATGAACCTCCTACACACTATCCTCCTACACACACACATCTTCATGCCGGGAGCCTGTAGAGGTTTGCCCTCCCGCGGGTGGAGAATCGCCACTTCCTCCATCTGTGCTCTGCTTTCTACCCGTGGGCCTTTCATCCCCTGCTCCCTATGTTCTCCTCCCTGCGCCCGCCCTCCTCCCTCCTCCCTCCTCCCTCCCTCCCTCTTTTATCTCTTTCATTCATTCCATCGTTTTTTTTAAATGGATGCTTCCTTTGTCTCTCTGCTTGTTTTATGTGTTTGTTTGGGGGAACATTAAAACCACTTCTGATGCCACTGCCTGTGACCCCGTCCATCCTAATATCTTCTAATCATCCTCTCATCTCCTCTTCTGGCCTTACCTCTCTCCTCCCCCTTCCTCCCCTCCCCGATTCTCTCCCTCCTCTCCTCCCCCCCCCCCTCTCCTCTCACTTCTCCTCTTTCCTCTCTCCTCACCTCTCCTCCCTCTTCTCTCCCCCTCTCTCCCTCCCTCTCCTTCCTCTCCTCTCCTCTCTCTCCTCCCTCCTCCCCCCTTCTCCTCTCCCTCTACTCTCCCCTCCTCTCCTCTCCTCTCCCTCTTCTCTCCTCCCCCTCCTTCTCCTCTCTCCCTCTCTCCCTTCCCCACCTCTCTCCCTCCTCCCCCCACCCTCCTCTCCTCATATAACCCACCTCCCTCCCCTTTCCTCCTAACCCACCTCCCCTTTCCCCCTCCCCCACTGCCCCTCTCCTTCTATAACCCACCTCTCCTCTCTCCCTAACCCACCTCCCCTTTCCTCCTCCCCCACTGCTCCTCTCCTCCTATATCCCACCTCTCCTCTCCTCCTAATCCACCTCCCCTTTCCTCCTCCCCCACCTCTTCCCTCCTCCTATAACCCACCTCTCCTCTCCTCCCCCCCGAGTTAAAATTCAAAGGTTTATTTGTCACCTATTTCAGTGTACAGGTACATTGAGCAGTGAAATGTTTTTTTCGCTAGGACCAGATTGCTACCGCGCCATCCTGTGATTAGCATAACTAGGTGATTAGACCATTGTAGCTAGTAGTTAGCAGATCTTAGGCTTATTTTCATTTTACACACATCACTAACGTACTCAATGTGGAGTTTGTGAGGCGTTTGTGTCTTCCGCATACAGTAGATCGCCAACACTTAGCATCAAGTTTTATGTTGTCATCTGCTCCGTCCGAAACCCGAATGTCATGGATATATCCTTGTGTAAAATAGTTCAGGCCTTTCTGTAGAACTCTCTTAGATAAAGTAGCGGCATTCGGCAAATGATATACAGCGATATTGTCAGGAATCCTTGAGAGAGAATCAACAGCAGGGGGGCGTTGTTCAGTGGACATTTCGGTAACATGTTGCAGAGCGTGTGGGAAATCTTGTGGGACATAGCAACAGTAACTAGGGGGGCGGGACTTGCCGTTTGAATAGGAAAAGTCTATTGTTTGGTATAGTGTGGCTGGGGTGACGCCTGGTCTCTCTGGGTTTGATGGGAAGGGAACTTGACAGAAGCTATCCTGCTGTGTGTGTGTTGCAGGGTTTAAAGGGGGGGGTCAGTCATGACAAAAACTTCAGCTCTGTACAAAATTATGTTGATTAGATTTGGATGTAAAATAGCAGAGGAAGTGATTGTTTTCTGTCCGACTTCCGTCTGAGAGGTGAATCATCTGTGTGAGTGATGGAAGTCTTTTTCTACCTTACTTTATGGGCTCTTTAAAGCAAGGGCGTAGGTTTTGGTAAGGACGCCGTGTCCCTACCAATGTTAAGAAACCACTGAATTGTCCCATCCAAAAATCGCGATCAAGCTGAAAATTCAATTTATAGAGACGTAGTGAACAAAGTCACCTCTGTCCACTAAAAAAACATTTCACTGCTCAATGTACCTGTACACTGAAATAGGTGACAAATAAACCTTTGAATTTTAACTAATTAGCGAGCTTTGTAGCTTTTTGTGTCGGCGCTGCTGTAAATTGATGTGTGGAGTCGCTATCAACCATTTGATTGTTGCACTTGTGAACTTTCAGTGTTTTAAGTACATCATAAAAACCACTGCGTTCAGTAATTGCCTTATCAGATACAGCACCTGTAAATAACTCGGACACAAAAATGACAGACCCACTTGGATCACATCCAATCAATGCTTTGAGGGTTGTGCTTGACTTATAGTCACTATAAAGCTGACTCTGTAAAGCCAGTGCAGATGACACCTGGGTCTTACATTCAGTACCATCAATAATGACTAAAGTTTTCAGGCATGTTTTTAATAATAATGTCTCTATGAGGCCACATGTAGTTGTCCAAATTGAAAATACATAAGCTCTATCCACCCCAATACTGGAAATGCGCTATCCTGGTTCACCTCCTACCTGACTGATCCCACTTATCAGGTCACATGGAATGGCTCCCTGTCCAGACCCTGCACCCTTAACACCGGAGTACCCCAAGGCTCAGTACTGGGACCCCTTCTGTTTTCTTTATACATTAGATCTCTCGGCTCTGTAATCACGTCCCACGGCTTCTCCTACCACTGCTATGCTGATGACACCCAACTGTTTCTTTCCTTCCCCCCTCAGACACCCACATCGCAACACGCATCTCAAAATGCCTGGCCGACATCAGCAGATGGACGACCGCCAACCACCTGAAGCTCAACCTCGACAAGACTGAGCTTCTCTTCATACCGGGTAAAGACTGCCCTCAGATGGACCTACTTGTCACCATCGAGGACATCGAAGTCTCCCCTGCACCCACGGCAAGGAACCTTGGCGTGGTACTGGATGACCAGCTGTCCTGCAACGCCAACATTACCTCTGTGGCCCGATCTTGTAGAATTGCTCTCTACAACATCCGCAAGATCCGGCCCTTCCTCACACGTGAAGCAGCGCAGATCCTGGTCCAAGCGCTCGTTATCACTCATCTCGACTACTGCAACTCTCTCCTGGCTGGACTCCCCGCCTCAACAATCAAGCCCTTACAACGCATCCAGAACGCAGCAGCACGCCTCGTGTTCAACCTACCTAAATTCTCCCATGTAACCCCCCTCTTCCGCAACTCACTGGCTCCCGGTAATCACTCGCATTCGATCAAGACACTGGTACTCGACTTCATGGCTGTCAACGGAACCACCCCCTACCTACCTCCAAACATTAGTCCGACCCCTACACCCCCCAGCCCCGAGCACTCCGCCCTCAGCAACTTCTGCCAAACGACTGGTACCCCGCCTTCACTAAAAACACGCCAAACATCGCACTTCCCAAGTCCCAACTCTTCACGGTTCTGGCTCCGCAGTGGGTGGAATGAGCTCCCCGGCTCATGTCAGGACACGCCGAGTCGCTCGCCAGCTTCCGCAACGAACTCAAGACCCACCTGTTCAGAGTTCACACTGGACTCTACATAACCCCCCCCCCCCCAGCACTAACATGCGTGTTTATAATGTCTTAACACTTATAATGGCACTTAGCATTGTTGTTCGTTCTCAGATGTTGTAGCAGCTTAGAATTCGCACGCCTGCCCAGCTACTTAATGCAGGCAACTTGGCAATTATGAAACTCGTTCTATTCGTCTCGTAATATGAATGCTCGAAAACAGCTCTATCTCTTTAATCCTTCAGGTACCACAGTGATATATCTGCTGGCCCTCTCGCTTCAACAAATGTACTCTTTTGTAAGTCGCTTTGGATAAAAGCATTTGCCAAATGCCCTTAATGTAAATGTTAAAAATAAGTGGAGACTCACGTCCAAACTACCTAATACGCGCTCCGTAATCTCTCTATGAGAATCTGGGGGGGAGGAGGAGAGGAGGGGGGGGGGGTTATTAGGAGGAGGGAAGAGGTGGGGGAGGAAGGAGAGGAGAGGTGGGTTATAGGAGGAGGAAGAGGTGGGGGAGGAGGAAAGGGGAGGTGGATTAGGAGGAGAGGAGAGGTGGGATATAGGAGGAGAGGAGCCAGTGGGGGAGGAGGAAAGGGGAGGTGGGTTAGGGAGAGAGGAGAGGTGGGTATATAGAAGGAGAGGGGCAGTGGGGGAGGGGGAAAGGGGAGGTGGGTTAGGAGGAAAGGGGAGGTGGGTTATATGAGGAGGGAAGAGGTGGGTTATAGGAGGAGAGGAGTGGTGGGGAGGAGGGGAGTAGAGGTGTGGGAGGAAGAGAAAAGAGGGAGAGAGGAGAAGAGGGGGAGGAGAGAAGAGGGAGATAGGAGAGGAGAGGAGGGGAGTAGAGGGAGAGAGGAGAAGTGGGGGAGGAGGCGAGGAGAGATGAGGAGGAGAAGGAAGGAGAGGGAGAGTAGAGGGGTTGAAATAAGAGAAGAGGGCGAGAGAGGTGAGGAGAGGAGTGACTCAAAGAGGAGAAGTGAAGTGAAGAGGGGGTGGGGTGGCAGTTGAGAGGAGTGGAGAGACATCGTGGGGAGGGGGAGGAGGGGGAGGAGAGAGGTAAGGCCAGAAGAGGAGATGAGAGGATGATTAGAAGATATTAGGATGGACGGGGTCACAGGCAGTGGCATCAGAAGTGGTTTTAATGTTCCCCCAAACAAACACATAAAACAAGCAGAGAGACAAAGGAAGCATCCATTTAAAAAAAACGATGGAATGAATGAAAGAGATAAAAGAGGGAGGGAGGGAGGGAGGGAGGGAGGAGGGCGGGCGCAGGGAGGAGAACATAGGGAGCAGGGGATGAAAGGCCCACGGTAGAAAGCAGAGCACAGATGCGAGGAAGTGGCGATTCTCCAACCCGCGGGAGGGCAAACCTCTACAGGCTCCCGGCATGAGAATGTGTGTGTGTAGGAGGATAGTGTGTAGGAGGTTCATATGTGTGTCTACACACATATGAACGGCATGTTGGTGAACGAGCCGCTCCATGTATGTGCTTGTGCAACTTGGTTGCGTGTCTACATATGCCTTTTGTCTGATATACGTTTGCGTATCTGTGTGTGTGTGTGTGTGTGTGTGCGTGTGTCTCTGTGTGGTGTCCTGGGTGTGTGTGTGCCTGTTGTGTGTCGTGTCTGTGTGTGTGTGTATGTGCGTGCCTGTGTGTCTGTCTGTGGTGTGTTTGTGTGTGTGGCATGCCCGTGCTGTGTGTGCGTGTGTGAGTGTATGAGTGGGTGCCATCGACGCTCACCCTCCTTCTCCCCACATATGTGACTGACAGTAGAGCCAGAGGCGGGGCTGGAGGCGGGGCCTATAACCGAGAACGACGCCCTTGGGTAGGATCTGACACACTGAAGAAAAAACAGAAGGGAAAATCAGCAAAAGATTGACATTTTCTTTCCCTCCGTTCTCTGTTTGACACGAGGACCGTAAGGCGTCTTTTTGACACTCCTGTTGCCATGACGGTAGTCAGGATATTCAGTTTATTCGGCTCATTTTTTACCAGCAGATATTCAGTGTTCAATTGCAGACATCCTCAAGCGACCTCAGCTCACCTCGGATCAAGTTGTCAGGCTGCTAAATCTAAGTCCATGCAAACCACTAAATGTAATGTCATGAATACATGTCACGTGAGTACACCTCTGCCAATATCAACATCCACGGTGAACGGTGACATGTCTTTAAATATTTTAATCCACAAAACAGTAAATAAGGGTATGGGTGCTTGGCAGGTGAATAATACGGCGCTGTAGTTGACGACACGCAGCAAACATTTCTCTCCTCTAAACTCCTCGACACAGTGTCCGATACACATCATTTTAAAGAGTAAATTGGGGAAAGCATAATTGTCTTGGATATCGGCCGCCGTACCCCAGAGAGACGGAGACGGAGCTCGTCAGGGTAATGAAGTGGATAGGGACATGTGGGCCACACACACTCACTCACACACTCACACACACACACACACACACACACACACGCTGCCTGCTTACACAAATTGATCAGCTGTGTCGGTGGCAGACGTCAATAACCTTGACGTCTAAACACATACACCTGCTGATCGCCGTGCAGGAGAAACAGATGGTGTGCTATCTATCTATTTATCTATCAATCTATCTATTTATCTATCAATCTATCTATCTATGATCTGTCTATCAATGATCTATCTGTCTATCTATTTAACTATCTATTATCTAACTATGTATCTATCTATCTATATAACCTATCTGTCCATCTATCTATCTATCTATTTAACTATCTATTATCTAACTATGTATCTATCTATGACCTATCTATCCATCTATGACCTATCCATCCATCCATCTATCTATGATCGATCTATATGTCTATCTATCTTACTATCTATGATCTATCTATCTATCTAGATAGATATAATAATAAAGAAATAATTTCAAGAATTCATAATTGTAGGACTCCATTAAGCCTCCCTTACATGACTGGGAAAAACTCATTGTTAAATACTTAATCTTGTAATTATTTTCAAGAGTTATCATTATGAGTACGATTGTGATTATAAGAGTGATTACGATCATGATAGTGAATGTGGTGGAAATTAGGAACAATGCCTAGTGTGATGATTGTCATTGTCAAATGGAATAACTTAGAAAACGCCCCACACACTTTAAAATGTTGACTTCTTTATGCACTCCCGGATCCAAATAAATAAATAAATAATTAATAATAATTAATAATAATTCACGTACGGTTGGCGGCTCCCTCTCGTTCCTGGTTCCTGTGTTTGTGGCTAGCTGTGCTACATAGCCCTGTCGCTACACTACTAGCGTGGACACATTCGTCAGACACTTTTATTCACCGAGCCGTCTGCTTGGAAGATTCACAGCAACCAAGCGCCGTACCTTTGCTGCTAAACAACGCCAGGGTTTTGTTAAGGCCGGTTTATAGTTCTGCGTCAAATCTACGCCGGTGGCCTACGCTGGTGTTTGCACACATACTTCTGCGTAGGTGTCAGCTCCGATCTGCAATTACACCGCCAACAAGCTAGTTGGAAATGCGGAGGAGGAAATACGATGCTACCAAGCGGACTAACCACAGTTCCTGCGGTCTGCGTCCCCGTGACATGTGGTTACATTTCTGGAGAGCTGCAAGTCAAGCTATGACATAGGGTACACGGCTACGCATAGGTATGGCATAGACTTGACGCGGAAGCATAAATTGGCCTTTACTCTGCTGGGACGTATTATGAAGATTGTGGTTGTGAGATATGCAAATCATCTGATAAAGAACTGAGAATGAACAAAATTACTCAGTTAAGAGATTAAGCAAGTGACACTCGCAATGTTATTGTTGTGCAGAGATACCATCTGTTTCCAAAATGACAAATATTTGTGATGTATCAATAATTTGTTTTTTATCTCCTTAGAAAACTGTTATGATCACTATGAATCCACCCAGTAAAGTAACGGGATAATCAATGGTGTGTTTTTCATGCTCGGCTGATGAAAGGTAAGCAGTCCTGTCGATCAATGTTCTCGACAGGGTTATAATGGGAAAATCCATCTTTGTTATAATCGTGTCTATATTTTACACAATTCCTGGACATTTTGATGGACTTTTTTGGCAAATTCCATTTTATTGTTGCCAATGAGAAAATGTGAAATACAACATTTTGGCAGCACTAACCCAGGTACCCGCCTTGCCTGTCAATCACAGGTACGTAAAACGCAACACGTCTCAATGGCGAGGGAACTTAGGAAGGGTCGGGATGTCTTTCTGGTCATTTAGTTTCAAAATCTTGCTCTGTTCTGCTCTCTCTCTCTCTCTCTCTCTCTCTCTCTCTCTCTCTCTCTCAAATCTTACCTTTGAGGTGATATATATCTGAGTACGTTTACATGCACACAATAATCCGATAACTGGGAATAATCAGGTAATGGTAATAATCTGATTTGACGCGTTTACATGCACTTCAGTAATCAGATAACTGAAAACCCAGGTTTACATGATTCAGTCGATTAGTTGGATTTCTTTCATGACGTTGGGCTTGGGACCAGCAAAACTGACCCAAAAGAGACACTCTGGCGGAGTTACTTATTTTTTTTTTGTTAGTTGTTTTTTAAATGTATTTAATTTTTTATATGACATTTACATCCCGCCCTGATCAGCCAGCGGCGGCTTCACGTGATTCATTTACAGTCTGGACGCGGAGGGTGAACATCTCGTGCTCTGACTGCAGCTGGGAGGGACTGCTGCGCGAGGACACGACCGGGCCGCCTGTGAGTGCTTTAGGACGGAGGAGGGCAGCACCCGCCCGCTGCTCGTTGACAAGAGTAAGAAACGATACGTGCTTTCACGTCAGAGTCGCCAAAAAGTCTCCAATAACACCAGAAAAAGTCGCTAGATTTGTCGCAAGTCGCTTTTTTGAAAAAGAGTCGCTAGAGTGGTCTGAATACTCGCTAAATATAGCGACGAAGTCGCTAAGTTGGCGTGACTGCATCCGCACGCGTTCAATCTACATCAGTTTCTTCTTCTTCTTCTTCTTCTTGTTTTACGGCGGTTGGTACATCCGTTTACACATGCGCAGATGTAAAAGAACGAAAAGAAACCTGATTAACGTAAACATGCGCCGAAGAAAACGGATTATTGGTCAAAAACCAAGCTGTGTTTATCGGATTTCTCAAAAACGGATAAAGGCCTTTATCCGATAAAGGTTATTGGACTATGCTGTATACATACAACTCCAGAAATCAGATAATGATCGGTTTATTAGTGTGCATGTAAACGTGCTCATTGAGGAACTATTATCCACTGTGAAAACGTCCTCTCTGCTCATATTTCCTATTCCGTTGCCAACCATATGCATATTCTGTGGAGGATTCATGGTGCGTGTAATCATTGCTTTCTGTTCCATGCTACGACGCTGTAATCAACTCAGCAAGGCTTTTATCAAAGGAGCCTGACGCAGACACATATCATTAGGCAGCAGGTAGCAGCTGTTAGGCTGGCTACACCCCTTTGACCCCACGGCTTCACTCACTGGTGTCGGTGGTGTCGTACTGGGAGTCCTTCTGCAGCTCGTAGATGTCCACCTCCACACGCGCCCGTGCCGGGAGCTCCGCCGCGCTGTTGATGTTCTCCCTGGCCAGGGCCAGCGCCAGCCTCTCGCCGCGGCCACACACCGACTGGTCGTCCAGGATCGCCGCTGCACCGTGGTGGTAGGGGTGGTGGTGATGGTGGTGGTGGTAATATAGGTGGTGAAGGTGGTGGTGGTGGTGGTGATGGGGGTGGTGTGGAATTGAGTGTGGGGTGGTTGTTGTGATGGAAATGGTGGTGATAATGGTGGTTGTAATGGGGGTGACGTGGCGGTGGTAGTGGTGGCATTGGTGATGATGATGGTGGTGGTGGTGGTGGTAGTGGTGGCATTGATGATGATGGGGGTGGTGGTGGTGGTGGTGTTGGGGGTGGTGATGGAGGTGGTGGTAATATAGGTGGTGAAGGTGGGGGTGGTGATGATGGTGGTTAATGTTGATGGCAGATGGTGGTGTTTGATGGTGTTGTTGGTGGTGGTGGTGATTAGAGGGGACGGGGGCGGTTATGCCACAGGAAATCAAGTTGGAAGCAAGAGGAAAGGGGGGCAAAAAACGATAAGTAGTGAAGGGGGGAGAAGTAGATTGATTTTGTTGAGCCAGAGCCATGAGAGGGTGATGAGGGAGAAGGAGGGAGGGAGGGAGGGAAGGGAGGGAGAGGAGAGAGAGAGAATCAGAGAAAAGCAAAGTAGCATTTCTCTGTAATGTAACCCAGCTCTGGGTGCCTGCGTGGAGGCAGTGGGCACCAGGATGACAGGAGCAGGAGGGTGAGTAAGATGAATATGCGCACGCTGTTACTCCATGATTACGTTTCTGTTGCAGGCCGTCACCTTGACCACTTCCAGCAAACTCAACGTGACACGACAAGAATATTAAAGCTGCAGCGCTCAGCTCCATTTGTTGGAGATGATGCTTTGTGTTTTGGTTTCAGATTCAGATTCCTTTATTTGTTCCCCGGGGGGGGGGGGCAGTTTAACAGGCTGCCGGTCGATCCCGTATTTTATCCATTCACCCAGAATTTCCCATCTGGGAGCAATAAAGTATTCACTTATCTTTTTAGCCTATTGCAGCAGGGTTAGGTTTTGGGTTTGGGTTTGGGGCTGGGGTGGTGGTTGTTAAGAACCACAGAATATTCTGCTGCTCAAAACAATACATTTTGCATTGTCTTGACAACCCCAGACAGACAATTGCCTAAACTGAGCTATCTTTGGTGTTCAGTTGGGGCTAAGGTTAGGGATAGGAGGGGTCAGCCTTCTGCTCAGCCTTATGTACAGAGGAGTGCAACAGGTTAGGGTTAGGGCAAAGGCTAAGGCTAGGGCTAAGGTTAGGGCTAGGGCAAAATGTGAGGGCTAGGGCTAAGGTTATGGTTAGGGGTAGGGCTAGTTTAGGGTAAGAGTGAGGGCTAGGATTAGGGCTAAGATTATGGCTAGGGCTAAGGTTAGGGTTAGGTTAGAGCTAGGGCTAAGTTTGTGGTTAGGGTTAAGGCTAGGGCTGAGGTTAAGACTAGGGCTAGGGCGAGGACTAGGGTTGGAACAACCTACTTACCCATGCGGACAGAGGAGAGCAGCGGGGCCTGGCTGAGGGAGCAGGGCGCCATGGTAACTAGCAGGAAGGAGACACAGTGTATCGACAGCAGCAGTGCTGGCAGAGCCGGCATCTTCTACTGCTCCTCATGGAGAACGGTCTGCTGGCTGCCTGCACCGCCACCTACAGCACAGGAGTACACAGGACTGTCACTTCACACAAAGTGCCAGCGACACAGTGCTGTATGTCATAGTTTATCCCGCTTCGTTTTAACAACAACTATGAAAGGTTATGTGCTCTGACGCATCTCTATGCACAGGGGTCACAGATAATAGGGACACTTCAACACCAGCTATCTCTCTCTCTCACATACACACACACACACACACGCGTCATTGCTCCAACACACAGCAGATCTTTGTGGTGCTATAAATATAAAGCAAACACACACACATAAACAGCCCCCCCCCCCCCCCCCCCCGCACCATATGCCCACACAACCAACCTTCTCATGCACACACACACACGACACATGTATGTACCTGGATGCACAAACACACATCAAAAGTGGGCTGAACAAGGGATTCCGCTTCCATGGCAAGTGATGAAGATGTTCTCTGTCAGATCTGAGCAGACCCAACGTTCTATGCAAACACTCCCGAGAACAACCACCACACACACACAGTGGTTTCTCCTGTGGAAATTGTAGCATTTACAAGTGACAGGCCTGAGTGCGGTGGGAGCTCCCCTGAGGCGGTCTGAACACACATCAAAACACAAACCATCACAGCTCGCATTACGGTAAACCTTGAGTTCACGTTCACGCACACACACACACACACCCACACACAGGTAGGCAGTGTACGCACGCACACTCATACAACGATCACGCGTTACACACACATGCCAACATGCGCATGTGATTGGCAATGTAGACGCGCACACGCACACACACACATATACATCCTGCATTATAAACCTACACACGCACACACACACACAAAAAGTCTATTTAGCCTAGCTCTGATGCAAGAAGCACAGTTGCTTAGCAGGCGGTGCAAACTGAGGAC